>JBANCY010000536.1:0-28567 GCA_037040045.1 Phorticella flavipennis | reverse complement strand
GCATTAATACGGGTAATCCACAAACGACGGAAATCACGTTTCTTTTGTTTGCGACCAATATAGGCATAGTTACCGCTTTTCATTACCTGTTGTTTTGCCATTTTAAAATGAGTACTTTTGCTACCATAGTACCCTTTGGCCAATTTCAAAGTCTTTTTTCTTCTTTTGTGCGTCATCGTACCGCCTTTAACTCGTGCCATATCTAAGAACTCCTTTTAGTTTAATAAATTTGTTTGTGCGTTTGCTCGCACTAGATAACCCCTTATATAGATACTAGTTAATTATCCGTAAGGAAGCATGTCTTTAACTTCTTTAACGTTGGTTTTATCTACATAAGATGGTGCACGATAACCACGTTTTACTTTGGTATTTTTCTTCGTCAAAATATGTTTACGTTTTGCACCAACACATTTCACTTTACCGTTTTTAGTAAATTTAAAACGTTTTTTTGCGCCAGAATGGCTTTTAATTTTAGGCATGGGTATTCCTCCAATATGAAAATTTATTTACAACAATCTATTCCTCGGTTTTAACCGCGGCCTTCTTATCTGCCGTGGCAGGTTTGGAAGCATCTTTTGCAGTAATGGGTGTCATAAACATTTGCATGCTACGCCCTTCCAATTTTGCTGGTTTTTCCACCACTGCATAGTCTACCAATGCTTCAGCAAAACGCTTTTGCACTTCAAGACCAATTTGTGGATGTGCCATCTCGCGGCCTCTAAAACGAATCGTAGATTTTACCTTGTCGCCACTTTTCAAAAACTTAATGGCTTGGTTCACTTTCGTGTTAAAATCGTTGGTGTCAATTTTAAGTGATAGGCGGATTTCTTTGGTTTCAACCACTTTTTGATTTTTACGAGCTTCTTTTTCTTTTTTCTGAATTTCAAAGCGATATTTACCATAATCCATTACTTTTACAACAGGTGGTTTGGCTTGTGGTGAAATTTTCACCAAATCCAAATCTTGGCTTTCTGCCAAATCCAAAGCCTCTCTGCCAGACATAATTCCCATCTGGCTACCATCTGCATTAATTACACGAACTTCTTTATCACGAATTTCGCCATTGATTTCCAATTCTTTTTTACCGCTTGCTATGAGAAAGCACCTCCTTATAAAGTCTTCGGAACCATTCCGAAGCTAACTATTTGCAACAAATTAAACCGTACCAGCCTGCAAATATAACTGGTATTCGTTCTACCAAAAGAACGAAAAAAATAGTAGGGTTTGGCGTTTAAACATAGCCATACCCTACCGCAACAAGAAATAGCTACTATATTAGTAACTATAAAAAGCGATATGAACCCGGCACGAAACGCACACAAGGTGAGTATGGCAACGCCAAAACTACTTTATTTCTAGAATAGAATATCATTTTATCCGCACTTTGTCAAGTGTTTATGCACTGACCTTTTACAAAAACAAAGGATTATTTTTCTACTACTTGCCCCTCAATCAACTCATCTATTTCCGTTTGTGCCTCTTCCTGTTTCATGCAATCCAGTTGATCTTGGCTTTCCTTTTGGGACTCAAATTCATCTTCTGTTTGTTTTGTCGCAGGGTATACACCGTACACTATATAAGGTCCATCTTTACCCGCAAATCTTTTAAAATAATAGTCCTCGCTTAATAAACCCGCTATTTTATAAACAACGTCATTAGCGCCTTCCACTTGGTCTATTTCTGCTACTTTTGTCAAAATTGCTTGTTTCTTCTTTTCTTGGTTTGACCCGCATGCAAAAACCAAACCCAATTTCCCTTTGTTTAATTTCTTTATGCTACCGCCTAGTTCTTTCAAATTCATTGCGTCATAATCCGCATTTTCATCTTCTTTTTTTAGTTTTTTCTCGCCCAATAATATCAATGCAATTGCAATCAATAATATAATTCCAAAAATCCAAAGACTCATAGTTCCCTCTTTTCAAAACAGAATTTTATTCTTTCGTTTTTCGATTTTTTCGCTAAGGTATTGGTGAAACCGATATTTCACGCCCCAAATCAAACGACCAAATTGTTAGCTGATTTATCGGCACTCCCAGCTTTTTTTTCAGTGCTACTTGGTACGTCTGTAATTGCTTTTGGTACGTTTTCGCAAGCTGGTCTGCTGTTTTCTTTCTATCTGTTTTATAATCCACCAGTTCCGCATAACCATCAAACAACAGCACCGCGTCTGCAATTCCCTGCACCAATACAGTTTCTTCGCTCAATTCTTCTGGTAACTCCGGATCAAGTTCTTTTGCCGAAATTGCGGTAATAAAATCTGTTTCTCGCAATACTTCTTTTGCTTTTTGCATTCTTTTCCACAAATCACTTGCAAAGAAAGTTTGCAAACCTTGTTCATCTATTTTTTCTGCCATTTCTTCTTCCAAATATCCTTCTTGCACCAAACGATTTTTCTCGGTTTTTAAATTGTCCTGTGCTGCTTGCAAATTGGCAAACTGCATAAAGGCATGCTGCACCGTTCCTTTTTCAGCGCCAGTTAATCCGTTTTCAAACATAAAAGAAGGACGTTTGCGCAAATTCACATAACTGTTTTTCACAAGCGAAGAAACGCTTACTTTTATTGGAATTTCCGATAACTTTTTCCGTTTTATTGGCTTTGCAAATTCCTGCTGTACTTGTGATAAAAGCACAGGATCCGCATCCGCTGTAAGTGAAAATGACAATAACTCTTTAATATCTTCTGCCGGCATAACAGTTTCCACAGACATTTCAAAATTTCCACTTGCTTCTACTTGCGGTAATAGCGCTCCACCACTTGTCAAAGTAAGCAAAGGCGTTGCGTTTGGATGCAACAAGCAAGCTGGTAAAATCCAATCTGCAATAGAGCGCCCTTTGGATAACATAAACGGCGAAGGCAAGCCACCCGCCAAAAGATCTACGGTTTTTTCAAGTTCTGATACCACATCTTTATAGCAAGCCGTCATAATCATTTTATCTTTAGGGCGTGTAAGCGCAACGTATAACACACGCATTTCTTCGCTCCAAGTTTCTCTTTTCGCTCTAGAGCGAATTGCCAGTTGCGGCAAAGTAGAGTATAAAGTATTCCCTTCTCGCAAGGCAATGCCAATACCAAACTCTGCATTAAATTGAACACGCTCTTTCAAATCCGATTCGTTAAACAAGTGCGTTGTATCTGCCAAAAAACAAATGGGATATTCAAGCCCCTTGCTTTTATGAATCGTCATTACTTTTACATGTCCCTGCACGCCGCTTTGATCACTTGCCAAAGGACCTTTTCCGCTTTCTAATAAACGCACAAAACCGGCAAGACCTCCACGCCCACCAGCAGAAGCTTCACCAGCCCAAGCCAAAAACCGTAACACATTTTGATGCCTTGCTAGCCCGCCTTCCATAGCACTTACCGCAGATAAATACCCCGTACGCTGAATAATTTCTTCGCACAAATCTACCACCGACATGCCACCTGCAAGCGTTCTATAAAAAGAAATTTCATCTCGCACATTTTTCGCTTGCGGATCATCGCTTTCAATCAGAGCATTCCACAAACTGCCTTTTCTAGTGTTCGCACGCAGCTCCGTAAGCTGATCCATTGAAAAAGAAAACAAAGGCCCTAATAAACTTGCCGCCAAACTTACATCGTCCCCTGGGTTATTTATCGCCCGTAAGACCGCTAAAATAGGCAAAACTTCTGGACTACTTAATAAATCATCGCTCACATCCGATACCACCGGAATACCAAGTTCTTCCATTTCTAGCACATACTTTTGCATATTGGCACGACTGCGAAGCAACACACAAAAATCTCCATAATTGCAAGGGCGTGTCCCTTCCCCATCACGTACAGGGAATTTTTCCGCTACCATCTTTGCAATACGCCCTGCAATATATGCAGCTTCACCTACACCCTCTGGATCTTCAAAAAGACGCAGCTCAAACCCATCCGGATTTTCACCCACACTTCCTTGTATAAGCGCTTCCTGCTCGTTATATTCAATCTCGCCCAGCTGTTTGCTCATTAAAATGCCAAACAAAAAGTTCACACCACCAATCACGCCGCTACCACTGCGAAAATTGTGCCCAAGCGTGATAACAGCGGGGTATTGCCCCATACCTTGTGGCGACCATGCTTCTTTTTTCTGCAAAAAAAGACCCGGGTTCGCTTTGCGAAAACGATAAATGCTTTGCTTAACATCCCCTACATAAAACAAATTGCTTCCGTCTGGTTTCGCCAAACATTCATATAAACGCGCTTGCAAATCATTAGTATCTTGATATTCGTCGACCATAATAACGTCATAGCGACGACTCACTTGTTGCGAAAAATCTTTCCGCACTCCATTTTCATCCTGCAATAAATGTAATGCCAAATGTTCAAAATCCGAAAAATCAAACGCTTTTTCGCTCGATTTTTTCTTATAATATTTTTCAGAATACATAATGGTCGCTCGCACAAGCGCATCAATCATTGGACGTGCTTTCGCTATGTCTTGTGCATATTCTTGCTGTGTGCAAACCAACGCATACTTTAAAATCTCTTTATTAATGTCTTTCACTTTGCCACGAAGCGTCTGTACTTTCTTTTTGTCTTCCCCTTCGTAGTTCTTTACCATTTTTAATCTGCCAAACACCATATTTGTTGCACACAAAAAAGCAGAATCCCATTCGCCGTTTTGCGCAAATTCTTCTAGCTGAACCACACTTGCAACATCTTCTTGCAAAGTGTCTAAATACACAATTAACGCCTCATCTTGCAAAACAAGATCAATCGCAACATGTAGCAACTGCTGCTGCGCTTGTGTTGCATCCACCACATAAGACAATAATTCTTGTCCCCAAGGAGTTGCCGCGGCTGGCGTATCGCTTTCATATTGTTGCGCGAAATTTTGCATTTTTTGCTTAGAATTTGGTAGCGTCAATGTAAACTCGTACAAGTTTAAAATTGCTTTCGCCGCAGGCGCATCATTTCTTGCTTGCCCATAAAGTGCCGCAAAATCTGAAAAAGCTGGTTCTCTGTACATTTCATCCAGCGTTTCTTCCAGCGCTTCACTAGAAAGCTGACCCAAAAGCGCTGCATCTCCAACCGTAACATCGGGCGGAATTTCAAGCCTTGCAAATTGTTCTTTTACAAGCTGCTGACAAAATGCATCGATCGTTCCTATAAACGCTCTGCGTAACAACAAACTTTGCTTGCGCAAGAAAGTATTGCGTGGATCATTTCGCAACATTTCTTCAAGTCTCGTTGCCATACGGCTGCGAAGTTCTCTTGCCGCCGCATTGGTAAAAGTCACAATTAAAAGTCTGTCTGCAGAAATTGGATTTTCTGGTTTGGTAATTAAACGAATGGCACGCTCTACCAATACCGCGGTTTTTCCACTCCCTGCTGCCGCACTAATCAATAATGTACCACCATCATCTTCAATAGCGGCAAGTTGCGCTGGGGTCCATTTTTTACTCTCCGCCATCAAGATTCTCCTCCTCTTGCACAAACACATTTTTAGGGGCGCTCAGCTGTTTTTCATGCATGCCGTTCTCATGCCTACACGCTACTCGATACTCGCAATAATCACACGGTCTGCTGTTTTTTTGCACCAATGGCTCTGCCGAAAAATCACCCGTATAAACACCATCCGCCATTTCCGCAAACAATTCTTCCACGCGCTTTTGAATTCTACCAATAGTAGAAAGTTCTGCCAAACGTTTATTGGGTCTAGCATCTGTTAGCTTATTCACTTTGGGGTTGCGGTCTTTGTCATACGGAATAGGCAAAAACACACCACTACAGCTTGTATCCATTGCATACAATATTTCCGCATCGTTCAGCAAAAGACCATCCACTTTATACGCTTGACTTTTTTCATCTCTTTGGCCGCTGGCTGGCACCGGGTCTGCCCCAATATACAATACGGCTGCTGGCACAGCATCTGGATACCGTGCCACACCATTGGTGCAAAGCGCATCCATGTAAACCATCATTTGCATATTTAACCCGCAATATACTTCTGCTAAGTCAAATTCTTTACGGCCTGTTTTATAATCAATAATGCTCAAATATGTTTTGCCATTTTTATGCAATACATCCACCCGGTCAATTTCGCCAGTAATGCGAAAACGATGCCCGCCCGACGTTTCCACTTCTAAAGGTGGAACACCTTCATCCTCACGAATCGGAAGCTCTAAAGCGTCTGGCACAAACTCGCTATTTTTTGTAGTATCTCGCAAAATAATTAGCAAGTTTACAACCGAATCCTTAACATTCTCTAATATTGCTTGTTCACGCACAGACAATGTTGGCAAATTCTCAGATACAAACTGGTCTGCATATTTCCTAGAAAGTGCCTCCACTTCTTTATTCGTTAATTCTCCAAATTCTTTGCCTGCTTCTCGCATTACTTTTTCTAAAACATAGTGCACAAAAGTTCCACTTTCACTCGCCGAAAACTCTGCACGTTGTAACGGTCTTGCCCTCAAAATTTGTTCCATATAAAAAGCAAACCGACACCGATAATATTGTTCTGCCTTTGTTGCAGTCAACGTCAAAGGTGCACCCACAATTTTTTCAACCAATTTTGGTTTTTGCAGCTGAAATACACCTGTATTTTGCACTTCTTGCAGCAACACAAGTTTTTTCTCAGCTTCCAGCTGTCCGCTTTGTTCCAGCGCATAATATAGCGCTGCGCTTTGTGGCGTATTTTCCCTATACAACGCACCCAGCCGATCAAACGCTGCCGAAGTGGTTGCCGCTTTTTCCTTTTCTGTCACCTGTAATACGCAAGGCAACAATACATCATAAATATTTTGTAACGGCGCACTAATAGACTGCGGCACACCGCCAAAATTTTTAGACCAGCTAATATGCATTTGTTCACTTGCTGAAGTAAGTGCTCTATAAAAAAACATTTCTTCTAGCAAGGTCCTATTTTCAAAACTACCCGGCATTTCTACTTTTGCGTCCACAAGCAAATCACGGTCTGCGTGTGTAAGTAAACCGCTATACCCTACTTGCATAGGAAATTCGCCTTCCATAACCCCAACAACAAAACAAACCTGTGGGTCTGCAAGACGCATACGATCGGCACTTGTAAAAATCGCACATTCTAGCGATTGCGGCAACACGCCAAAATCAGTGGATCTCACCAGCAATAAAAATAAATCATCATACTCCACTGGCAGCAATATTTCATGCCCAACTAACAAATTCATTTGATCCAGCAAATCCATAACCATATCCCACGCACGTTTATGCTCATCTGCCACGGTTTGCGATTGCCACTTCGCCAATGTATCTTCAATTTCTTGCGCATGAGTTGGTGCATTAAAATTCTCTAATAACTGATACAATTCTTTGCTTATTCCTGCCGCTGTTTTCCCTTTGCACGCTTGAATAAATGCTTGCAAAATAGGCACAACACTTGCACGCACTTCTTCTGCCAAAAAGATTTTTTGCTCTTCGCTACGATTAAACTGTATCATCATGCCATTTGGGTTATTTTCAAACGGTTCGCGCCACTGTGCCGCCTTTGGCCGCCAAGCATACACATAATTTTCCAGCGCAGCAACTTCCGCCGCAGAAAAGCCGCAAAGCTCTGTTTTTAAAAGCGCCAAAATCGGCTCGCTTGTAAGCCCTTCACGCAAAAGACGCAGCGCGGCGCGCAAAAATACCACCGGCGCTGTATACTCTACAGTTGTCGGCGAATCAATAAAATACGGAATTTCAAATAGACGAAACGCGCGTTTCATAAGCATTTCGTATCCATCTACGTTGCGGCAAACCACCGCCATTTTACTGTACGGCACGCCTTGTACTGCAAGTGCGTGCATACTTGCCGCCACACTGCGAACCTCTTCCCAGTCCGAGTCGTACGACGTTATGCTTAATCCTTCTAGTTTTTCACCCGCTACTATTTCTGCCGCTTGTTCATCGCTTTGCTCATACGCTAAAAATTCATTTAGTTCCGCTAGCCCAGAACTTACACAACGATATTGTTTCACAAGCTCTTTTTGAAAAATTCGTTTTCCACACTTTTGTGCCTTTTGTTGCAGTTTAAGCGCCGTACGCCGAACTGGCGAAAATAATCCAAGTCCATTTTGATTTTCTGAAAGCGTATCACAACAAAATGCCATCGTCACTTCTTCACAGTACTGTAAAACTTCTTCCAGTAATTCATATTCCGGCGAAGTAAATCCATCAAAATTATCAATAAAACAAGATTTTTCTGAAAAATATCCACAATCTGCCTTTTTTGCCGCTTGCGTCAATCGATCTGTCGGATCCATCGCTACGCCTTCTATCGCCGCTTCATAAGCAGCAAAAAGAACCGCAAGTTCTGTAAACTTCGGCTCGTTGTTCTCCATTCCAATCATTTGCAAAACAGTAGGATCTGCGCCCGCCGTTTTTAATTCTTCTAAAGTATTGGCACACATATTACAAAAAGCATGGTTGCGCTTATGCCGTTCAAAAGTTCCGGCTTTTTCGCCCAAAGAATCCAGCACTCTGCGCACAAACACTGTTCGGCCAGCTTCCGTCAAAACAGGGGTATTTAGCCCACCCCCCATTTTTAAAATCCGCTCTGCCATGGTTCTAAAACTAACCACTTCTACATAGCCACTTTGCGCATCGCCCATTGCTTTATACACCAGCATTTCTGCCGAAGAAGAAAACTGTTCCGGTACTAAAAAAATACTTCTTTGCTCTTGTAACGCACGTTCTTGCATCATTTTCAGCAAATAAGTGGTTTTTCCGGTTCCTGAAATTCCAAATACCAAATTTAGCATAACAGCGGTTCTCTCCTTTTAAAAAAAGCCTTCACGATTTTACAACTAAACCGTGAAAACTTTTATTGTTGACTCTGTATTCTATTATAACATTCTTGTCTATATTTTTCCATCAGGAATCTATTTCTAGCAAATCTCGAACAACAGCCCCAGCCAGCAACAACCCAGCCGTTGCCGGCACAAAACTAATGCTACCCGGCACAATGGTTTTTGGTTTACCTGCTCGCTGTGTTGGCCCAGACTCTAAACTTTCTGGTTGTTCTGGTGTAATCGGTTTTTCCTTTGAAAAAACCACTTTCACATCACGAATATTTCGTTTTTTTAATTCTTTGCGAATTACCCTTGCCAAAGGGCACATACTGGTTTTTTCAATATCTTTAATTTCAAACAATTCCGGGTGCAGTTTATTGCCAGCGCCCATCGAACTGATTACAGGCACGCCCGCTTCCTTTGCTCGAACAATAATCGATAATTTTGCCGATACCGTATCCACAGCATCCACTACATAATCATAGATATCCATCGGGTATTGGTCGGCATTTTGCGGTGTATAAAAAACCGTATGCCTCGTCACAATGCAATTGGGGTTAATATCCGCAATGCGCTGTGCCATCACATCCGTTTTCTTTTGCCCCACGGTACTGTGTAGCGCCACTATTTGACGATTTAAATTGCTCACACTTAGTTCGTCATCATCAAATAAATCTAGCGCACCAATTCCAGCACGTGCAAGTGCTTCGCAAACATATCCACCAACACCGCCAACGCCAAAAACTGCAACACGCTGTTTTGCTAGTTTTTCCACGCCTTCTTGCCCTATCAGCATCTCAGTACGTGCAAATTCTTCTCCCACCAATCAATCTCCGCCTTGTTTTAACATAATTATTTTTTCATTCCTTATTCGCAACGATATACGTTTGATTCATAAGGACGTAAATTTTTAGATTGTGTATCATAATTGGATATTTTCAACTGCTGATCCACCGTCAAATTACGCTCACGGCGCATCACTCTATCGGTTAAATTTATTTCGATATACCATTTTTCATCGCCCAAAATACGGAAATAACAAAATAAATTTTTATTATAAGTGAATACCGGCTTAAACTCACCATACATTAAAACGTTGTTTTCTTTGCGTAAATCAATCATTTTTTGATAATAGTTAAAGACCGATTTTGTATCTTCCATCTGAAATCTAGCATTTAAAAAATCGAGCCCATCAATTACTTTTATCCAAGGGTTTGCACCGGTAAACCCGCCATTTAATCCGGAATTCCAAGGCATTGGCGCACGTGAATAGCAAAACCCTTCCTCCACAATAATATGTTGCAAAGTCTCATCGTCGTCCGCTGTAGCAGCATTTCTGCTAGCATCGTCTACGTTTAAATTGGTTAAACCCAATTCTTCGCCCTGATAAATAATCGGAATTCCACGAAGAGTAAAAAGCATTGTTGCAATCATTTTTGCCAAAATAGTTTTGTAAATTGGGTTTGCATGTAAACGGCTCAATAATCTTGGAAACTTAGAATTTCCCAAAACAAGTGGCCACCAATTGTCTTCGCCATAATCTTCTATCCAGTCCAAATAATAGTTTTTCAAAGAAAGCAAGCTAATATGCTCTTGCTCTCTTCGGGATTTTGGATGCGGCATTCCAATCAAATGAGAAAAATCAATTACGGTATCAATTCCGCTGCCATCTGGCGAAGTATACCAAGACGCTAGCGCCGGTGACATTCCATTCCCTTCGCCAATAAACAACAACGATGGATGCCCCACAATGTCTTGGCGCAACTGTTTTAAATAAGCGAGTGTCATTGGGTTGTATGCAAAATACTCATACCCAACCGTACCAGCGCCGCCTTGCAGGCAAGGTAGCCCATCGCCAAACCCACTTTTGGCAATAAAAGAAAACGATCCCAGACAAAAGCCATCCACTTCTTTGTCTGCCCAAAATTGAATCACATTTGCCACTTCTGCTCGCACTTTTGGGTTTTCCCAGTTAAGTTCCATGCGATCAACGCCAAGCAAAGATAAACCCCACGCCTCTACCTGTGGAAACCATTTCCAGCCGCCTGTTTTTCTGCCCCAGTTATTTGGCGGTGTATTTTCATCGCCTTTTTTAAAATGATAATAATCATACCATTCGCTTTCAGGGTCTTCAAGCGCTTTTTGAAACCACGGATGATTTTCAGACGTAGCGCTAATATCAAGCCCAATAATAACACGCATCCCTTGTGCATGAGCCGCATTTACAAGCATTTCAAAATCATCTAAATCGCCAAAGTCCGGAAAAGGTTTTTCGAAATCCCAAGCAGCACGCCCGCCTTTTGTGCCAATATAAATAAAAGGAGAAAGCCATAAAGTGTTTACCCCTAATTTAGCCAAATAAGGTAGCCTTTGTGTGACACCGGCAAAATCGCCGACCCCATCATGATCTGCATCCATAAAACTAGGTATGTATAGTTGATAAATAACTGCTTCTTTCCACCAACTTGTATCTTTTGAAGGCTCATTCGCTTCTTCTTTTTCCTCATTTGCAGCACTCATCAATGTTACAGCCCTTTTGCTAAACCCATCGCCCAAATAATTATCCAACTTGCATAGCGGCGTATTGGCTCCTACAAACAAGGGACCCTTAATCTCATTTTCCACAAAATATTGTTCAAGATTCAGCAATATATTTTGCCCAATTGGATTCTCCCAAACATCTTTCATTTTTATTTTAGTGTCTAACCTATCCACGATTTCCCTGTCACCTCCTTTTTCAAACGCAAACTTTTCCATCACTTCACTCAACATGAAATTCCACTTTCAAGGTTGTCTCATACTTTTCTCCAGCTTCCAACAAAGTGATGCCACCTTTGTTTTTAAACTCGCCGTACTTTTCCGGCCCGTCAGGTAGCCCGTTCCATGGTTCTATGCATAAAAAAGAAAGTGGTTGACTTGCTGCACTCCACAATAACACATAGGGAAATTCTTTGGTATACACCTTAATATAATTTGTTGGTTTGTTTTTTTCACGTACGCCCATAAACCCCGAACGCAAACCAGAAAAACAAATACTGTCATCGCTAAATAAATCATCGGTAAGCGGCATACTTTGTTGTTCTGCAAAAAAGATCTTTGCTTGCCCGCTCACATATCCTTCCGCTGTTGTTTTTATCTCAACGGGAGATTCTATCTTTTCAAAGAATATTTCATAGTCACTTGTTTTTTTCCCCTCACCAAAAGGAATTTTAAACGCTGGATGAAAACCAACAGAAAATGGCAGTATTTTTTCTGTATCGGTCGAAGGATTGGTTACCGTTACAGTTTGGTACATCACGTGATCTTCTAGGGTATATGCCACTTGCAAAATAAAATCAAATGGATATATCTTTTTTGTTTCATCGTTTGCATGCAAACAAAATACCAATGATTCATTGTTGGCCAAAGAACATTCAAAATCCGTATTTCGGGCAAACCCATGTTTTGCTGAATGATATACTTTGCCAGCCACTACCAAACTATCTTCAAATAAACTGCCACAATGCGGAAATAAAAGTGGTGCATGGCGATTCCATATCTCAGGATTTGCGTCCCATAAAAGTTCTTTCCCTGTTTTTTTATCCTTTACACTGCAAAGCTCTGCTCCTTTTTCATTCACAGAAATTGCTAAATACTCATTTTCTAAAATTCGTGTCATTTATAATTTCAATCCTTTCATCTTCTAACATCGCTGCTTCAAAGAAGAATAATACTATTTCATTTTATATACACTATAAGTATAGGCATTAAATATGAACAAACAAATAAATAAAATGAAATAATTTTTGTTTTTTTCTATTTTTTAATAAAATAATAGGATTTTTCAAATCAAAACAAAAAACGACAACCATTTGATTGTCGTTTTTTACTTTTAAGCTACTGCTTCACCCGCTTCTTCTGTTACAACAGGCGCAACATAACTGGTGTGAACGGAACAATACTCACTCTCGTCATCTCTCACGATAAAGTACCCTTTTCCACCACGGCCACAATATTTCCCTGCCCTGTCACCAGTAGATGAGCAATAATCATCATACACAACATTTTCTGGCATTTCCGGGAAGCTTTTCACTTCCATATTTTCTTGTTGTTTTTCCAAAATTTCTTGCCACAACAAAACCGGAATATTACCACTAGCGGCTGGGCTCCATTTATTGTTAAAGTCATATTTCGGATCATCATATCCCCACCACACAGCAGTGACATAATAAGGCGTTAATCCCACAAACCAACGGTCTACATCATCGCTTGTTGTTCCTGTTTTTGCAACAGACTCCATTTCGCCAGCCAAAGCTTGCCCGCCCGCTGTCGCAGACACGCCCGGCGCAATACCTTTATGTAAAACCGTATACAACATGCGGTTCATAACATAAGACGCCGCAGGACTAATTGCTTGTTGATGATTAATATCTGGTTCTAGCACAACATTCCCTTGCGAATCAACAACCCTAGTATACATATGAACACTATTAAACTCGCCGCCATTGCCAAATATTTGATACGCTCCTGCAAGTTCTGTTGTTGTAATTCCATGGGTCATACCGCCCAAAATCAAAGAGGACGGAACCATATCATTGGCTTTTCCTTCTTTAACGAGTGTGCTAATTTCAAGATCATTTTCCAAGAAATCGTACATGTTTTCTACGCCTACTCGTAGCCCAACGCGTACTGCAACTGTATTTGTATATTCTGACACTGCCGACACTAGCGGCATCGTTGAATTTCTATATTTGTTATTAAAGTTTTTAGGCCAATCTTTTGCCCCAGTGGTTTTCCCGTTTGACGTTTCACGGGAAAGTACACCGCTATCCATAATCATAGAAGAGTATGAAACTAATCCCTGATCTATGGCCAAAGCATAGGGCCCAATTGGTTTCATCGTCGAACCAATTTGTCTAGGAGATTGTGTTGCACGGTTCAATATCAAATCTCCATTTTTCTCGCCAATGCCACCCACAACACCACGTACTGCACCTGTATAGTCTAGTGTTGTCATTGCAGCCTGCGGAAGAATTTCTTTGGTTTCTATTGTATTTCCTGCATCATCCAAAACATTTTCTGTAACCGTCAACCTGCTTTTATAAGTTCTGCCTGAAGAAATGTCTTTTAAATTCGTAAAGAAAGCTTCTTCTGTGTCATCATACCCATGTTCAAAAACGTCTTCCATACTATTCTGCAAGTTAACATCTACGGTAGATTCAATTCGCAAGCCACCTGTATAAAGAAGATTTTCCGCTGCTTCTTTGCTATATCCTTTTTGTTCCATCAAGTCATTTACTACGTCCACAAAAACAGCATCAGAAAAATAAGAAAAAGTAGAAGTCGTTTCTATTCCGCCTACCGAAAGGCTTTGTCTTTCAACCCCAAGCGGCTGTTCCCGTGCTTCTTCATAGTCAGCTTGTGTTATTTTTCCCGTATCTAGCATTTGGTATAAAACTTGGTTTCTGCGGCGCAAACAACTTTCAGGGTTAGTGAAAGGATCATAGTACCCGGGTGCTCTTGTAATCCCAGCAATTGTCGCACATTCTGCCAAAGTTAACTCTTGCACATTTTTACCAAAATAATCTCTGGCACCAGCTTGCACACCAGCAATTGTTCCAGATAAAGAAATTGTATTCAAATACGCTTCCATAATCATTTCTTTTGAATATCTAGCGTCCAATCCCCAAGCGCGATACATTTCGCGCAATTTACGAGTATAATCTGTTTCATCATCGCCTGTCAGGTTTTTCACAAGCTGCTGCTCAATCGTTGATGCTCCAAATTCACTATTGCTTAGCGGTATAACCATATTCACTGCCGCTGCCGCCGAACGACGAAAAGATACACCACGATGATTATAAAATTCGCGATCTTCAATTGCAATTACAGCATTTACCAAATTATCCGGAATTTGCTCCCACTCTACCCAGATACGATGCTGCGGTCCTATCAATTCTTGATACTGGATATAGTCGCATTCCATTTCCGCATTGGGATTATTCGGATTTGGTGCCATGATATAACTTGTTAAGTTTAATTTTAAATTATCCAAATCTAATAAATTTCCATCGCCTGCTGTAGATTCTGCCATATAATTGCTAACTTGAACAACTACAATGCTACCAGCAATAAGGCACAAACATGCCGCAACAAAAATAGCTTTAAAAAAACTAGCAACGCCAATGCCAAAGGCACTCTTTTTCCTAATTTTCACTTTTTTCTTCTTACCATTTGGCTTTATAATAATAGCTTTTGCTTTTCTTGGTAATTTTTGCTTTTTGGTTTTTTCTTTTTTCAAAGTTTCTTTCGCAACAATAGCTTGCTTTTGTTCTTGCTTTTGTTTTTGCTTTTGCTTCTTATCTTCTAAATTCACAATATTTTCTTCTATTTCCGCAATCTCTAACGATTCCGCTTCAATAGCTGGTTCTTCCTTTTCCATACCTAATTTGCCTTCCAGCAAATTCAATAGTTCTTCTGCTTCAGCTTGTTTTCCCTGCTGTGCTACTTCTGCCGTATCTTCTTTTTCAGTACTTTTTTCTTCATTTTTTCTTTGTTCTTTGCGCTCAGAAATACGGTTTACCAGTTGCTCTCTACTTGCTTTATTTTTATCAACTTCATTTTCTAGTACTTTCGCTTCGCTAACTTCTACATTATCAACCTTTTTATCTGCACTTTCTTTTTCCGCCAATGACAATGTCTCTTTTTCTTTTTCAAAAATAGGCACTGTTTTTTCTTGCGAATCAAACTCATCCGATTTTGTCTCTGCTACATTTTGCAAATCTTCATCTTTTTGTACAAAACCATCATTATCACTTGCCAATACTTCCGCTTGCAAATCTTCTGGTTCTTTTCTCTTTTCAGACACAACAAAATCACCAGACTCTTGTTCTGGCGTAACAGTCTTTTTTATATCCAAATCATTTTGCAATGTATTATTTACATCTGCTGTTTTTCGAGAATCAAGTTTTGTGTCTTCTGGCTTTTTTTCTTTTTCTAGCAAAGCCAATTGTTCTTCTCTTTTTTTATCCGCTTTTTTCTTTGCGCGTTTACTACCCAAAACTTCCCCTCCTACAGAAACAGCTACCAAATCGCCTTTTTTAAATTACTTTCATTATAGCATATTCTACTCACTATAAACAATTACAAACTGGCATCATTTTAAAAATAAAATATGTCAAAAATATTAATTCCAACCATATTTATATTTTTTTGCACTGCTTTTGGTAAAATGGTATAATGCTTTATAGAATACATTATTTATACTGGCTATGCTTTATGTCAGCTATAATCAGTTTTATCCGTATCAAAGGGGGCACAATATGGAACTACTACAATATCCATTTGATGGTGCAAAAGTTTTACAAAAAAAACGTTCACTCAAAAAAGAATTATTACAAAAATCGGGGCTTATCGACAAAAAGATTGCTATTGTGAGCGGCAGTACCGTTGGCGAAATAAAAAATATGCTAGAACTTTTTTTATTAGACGCTGGCATTCGTCCAACATTTTGGGAAGGCGATTATGCATTATTCTACCAAAACGTTGTTTTCGATGATGGCGCTTTGGCCGATTTCGCACCCGATATTTTATATATCCACACTTCAAACCGAAACATTCAAAACTGGCCTGTGCCGGCCGATACCATAGAACAAGCACAAGAAAAACTACAAACAGAAATTACTTACTTTGAAACTGTTTGGAACGCAGCAGAAAAACTAGATTGCTTGGTAATTCAAAACAATTTCGAATGGCCCACATGGCGTAACTTTGGCAACCTTGACGCTGTGGACACACGTGGAAAAGTTCATTATGTAAATGAATTAAACCGCTACATGAGCGAATATGCTGCGACCCACGCAAATTTCTTTGTACATGACCTTGCCTATCTTGCCGCTATGCACGGTATTGACGCATGGTGCGACACAGCCACATGGTACGCCTATAAATATTGCTGTGCCGTTGCCTATATCCCAGAATTTGCCTATAGCCTTTCTAATATTATAAAAAGCCTACTTGGCCGCACTAAAAAAAGCGTTATTTTAGACTTAGACAATACCCTTTGGGGTGGGGTTATTGGCGAGGGCGGCCCAGAAAGCGTAGAACTGGGCAGCGAAACCCCTACTGGAATGGCGTACGCAGAATTTCAAGAATATTTAAAAATGCTTGCCCAACGTGGCATTTTATTAAACGTTGCTAGCAAAAACGAAGAAACCATTGCAGAAAGTGGATTTGAGCGCTCTGACAGCCCACTAAAAAAAGGTGATTTTCTTTGTTTTGAAGCCAATTGGGAACCCAAAAGCCGTAGCATTGCAGGTATGGCTACTACGCTAAATCTTGGTACCGATAGCTTTGTTTTTATGGATGATAATCCCGCTGAACGTGAACAAGTACGCCAAGAACTTCCCGATGTTACCATTCCTCCGGTCACTGTGCCAGAAGCATCTATTGCACTAATTGACCGTGCTGGCTATTTTGAAGTCAGCCAGATTTCTGCGGATGATATGAAACGTGGGGAAATGTATAAGCAAAATGCTGAACGCAAAAAAATAGAACAAAGTTTCGGCAACTATGAAGATTACCTAAAAAGCCTTACCATGACCGCCGAAATTGTTCCTTTTAAACCAGAACAAATCGAGCGTGTATCGCAACTTATTAACAAAACCAACCAATTTAACCTAACCACACGCCGCTATACCAGCGCCGAAACTGAGCATTGCATGAATAGCGACGAGTATATCACTTTGTCCGGTAAACTTGTTGATAAATTTGGTGATAACGGAATCACTTCTGCTATTATTGGTAAAATTGACGGCACTACTTTACACATCGATCTTTGGATTATGAGCTGCCGCGTTTTTAAACGTTACCTAGAATATGCCATGTTTGATTCACTGGTTGCGGCAGCAAAACCGCTTGGCATTACTACCATTATCGGCGAGTGGTATCCCACAGCCAAAAACTTGTTGACCAAAGATTTTTATGCTACAATAGGATTCGATTTAATCTCTGAAACAGAACAAGAACGCGTCTTTAGCTACTCGGTTCCTGCCGAATATGTTCCCAAAAATACTGTAATAAAAGTAGAGGATTGAAAATTATGGATGAAAAACAACTAATGGAAGAAATACAAGAAATTTTTCGTGATAACTTTGACGATGATTCCATCGTGCTAACACGTGAAACCAACGCAGATGATATCGAAGATTGGGATAGCCTAGAACAAATCAACTTGTTAACCGCAATCGAAAAAAAATACGGTCTTAAATTCAACCTTGCCGAAGTTCGCAATCTAAAAGATGTTGGCGATTTAATCGACTTGGTTATTCGTTTGAAAGGATAAGTGTATGAACGCTTATACAATTCAAGATTTGCAAGTAGGCCACACGGAAAGCTTTACTGCGACCATTACCCAAGAAAAAATGGACCAGTTTTATGCTATTTCCGGCGACAACTCGCCCATTCATATGAGCGATGAAATCGCCCAGCAAAAAGGACATGCCAGCCGTGTAGTGTACGGAATGCTCGGCGCTAGTTTTTTTAGCACACTCGCTGGCGTATATTTACCCGGCGAAACTTGTTTACTACTTAGCGTAGACAGCAAATTCACCAAGCCCATTTATGTTGGCGATACCCTTACTATTTCAGGTACTGTAAGTGAAATTAACGAAACATTTGGGACAATTACTGTAAAAACGAGCATTGTAAATCAACATGGTCAAAAAGTGACACGTGGTGTTTATCAAGCAAAAATAACGCAATAAAACCAACAAGTGCCAGCTTTTTCGCTGGCACTTGTTTTATAAAGCAAGGAGAAAAAATGGGAAACGTATATTTAATTACCGGTGCTTCTAGCGATGTTGGCTGCATGTTAATAGACCGCTTACTTTCCAATGGCACCAAGCAAGATTTAGTCATTGCACAAGGAAACCAAGATATGCAAGGTCTTCTAGCACTTTGCCAAACTTATAAAGACCAAATTCAAACTTATGACGTTGATTTAACGAGTCCACAAGCGGTAGAATTATTTTTGAATACAGTGGAAGAAACGGCTCCAACACCAACGCATATTATTCATTTGCCAGCTTTGCGGGTGGTAAACAAAAAATTCAAAGCTTTTGACGAAGAACGTTTTGCCCTTGATATGCAATTACAAGTAGGGTCTGCTATTTCTATTTGTAAACGATTTTTGCCAGCAATGGCAAAAGCCAAAAATGGCAGAGTTCTATTTATGCTTACCAGCTACGTGCTAGGTATGCCTCCAAAAAACACCGCAGCCTACGTAATGGCAAAAGAAACGTTGCATGGTCTTGCCAAAAGTTTAGCCGCAGACTATGCGCCTTTTGGTATTACGGTAAACTGCATTGCCCCTAGCATGATGGAAACCAAATTCCTAGCAGAAACGCCTGATTTAATTGTGCAAGCATCTGCAGAATCAAACCCCATGAAAAGAAATGCAACACCAGCCGATGTTGTACCCGCAATGGAGTTTTTACTAAGTGAAGAAGCACGTTTTATTACAGGAATTACCTTACCCATTACCGGAGGGAGCGCTGTTTAATGCCACAAGAACAAGAATATTCTTTTCGGCTTGCAACCCTGCAGGACAAACCCGCAATTATCGAATTCATGAATACACACTGGGGCGAGCTGCATCCGCTGGTTAACAACGATGATTTTTTTAATTTTTATTACACTACAGACACTGACCGGCTACAATTTGCCATTGCACAAACAAATACCGAAATCGCCGCAATAGCCGGATACATTCCTGCAAACAGTGACGAAACTCCAGACATTTGGGTCTCACTTTGGATTTCAAACCCTGCTTGTAACGGCGCTGGTCTTGCACTTATGGCAGAACTACCCACCCTTACCGGCTGCCGCACTCTTGCTTGCAATAATATCCGTCCAAAAACTCAAGTATTGTACCAATTTTTGGGCTATACCACTGGCAAAGTAAATCATTTTTACAGGCTAGCACCAAAAGACCAATACCAAATTGCCAAAATTAAAAATCCAATATTTCTCGATACACAAGGAAATGCTGTTTTACAAAAAGTAGAATCTATACAAGAATTAACGAATTGTGGATTCATTCCACCTGCAAATCACAATCCATATAAAGACCTTCGCTATTTAGCCCATCGCTACTTTAACTATCCCCATCAAAGCTATGACGTTTGGCTCGCCAAGCACCCAAAAACAAACGAAACTGCACTACTTGTAACACGCACCACTAAAGTGAAAAGCAGTTACGCTTTACGCATAGTCGATTATCTCGGTGATGCGTCTTTCTTTGCAGAACTTGGCACAGCCATAGAACAATTATTGCAAACTCAAAATGCTGAATACGCAGATTTTTATTGTGTTGGTCTTTCGGCAGATATTTTGCAAAAAGCCGGATTTTCTCAGCGATTAGAAAAAGATGAAAATATTATCCCTAATTATCTAACCCCTCTTTTACAAGAAAATATTGATTTTTATTATTTTACAAGTGATCCAGAAAATTTCACCCTATTTAAAGCCGATGGCGATCAAGATCGCCCCAATATTTCTATTCCATAAACAATAAAGAAATCCCCCAACAAAAGCTATTGTTGGGGGATTTCTTTATTGTCCGTCAAAGTTCATTATATAACTATCGACGTCTTGCCGTGTTTTAAAAATCACTTTTGGTATATCATTATATTTTTTTAGCAATTTGTATATTTCGAAAACTTGATTCTCTTGAAAATCTCGGATATATTCTTCAAATTCCATATCCCATGTTTCTTCTACCCATGGCATTTCTTCTCTCTTTTGGCCAAGTCGCTGACGCACTCCTGTTAAACAAATTTCTAGCGGAAAATCCAAAAAATAAATTTGGTCACATTTTTGCAAACGCCATTCCATCGTACGCAAATAATTCCCATCCATAATCCATTGGTCTGCTTGTAAAGCACTGCTTAGTCTTTCGTCAAACACGTCATTAGACACAGTTGTTCTGTCAGCGTTCCAAAAAAGCGAGTCCAAATACACAATCGGTAAATTCATTTTTTGTGCAAGCGATCTTGTAAAAGTACTTTTTCCTGCACCAGGGCACCCAATCACAACCGCTTTTGTAAACATTATGCTACCCCTATTATTTCTATTTTGTTCTCTCTTTCAAAATCTAGAGCGATACCGCCTATCTTTTTCTTCCTGTATCCAAATTTCATATCCATGCACCAAAGCATTCGAAAACGGTCTTACCATATTTACTACATCATAAATGGTTTGTTCAAACCCATCTTTTTCGTTTTCTCCTAAAATTTCAGCATAATATTCAGGGCAAAGCTTTGCAAGCTGATCAGAAAATAGACCTTCTACTCCATATACTGCCGAAACCGAAAGGTACTCGCTCCATAGCGGTTTATCCACCACTTTATGCTGATTAATATTTGAAAACTCATCCAAATACTTTAAAAATTCAAATACTTCTCGGCTATCATCATCATTTATATTTGAACTTTTTTGGGTTAGCGTAGCATTGCCTGCAATTACTTTAGCGCCTTCTTTAGAAACACGCGCATACCAAGCTGCTACTTCGTGAAAATTTTCTTCGCCCCAATGAATTAGCTGCTCTATTTTTAAAACAGACCCTTCTGCCAAAGCCGAAAGAAACATAGTATATAACCTTTTTTCCAAGTCACCCATATTTTCGCGTGGCTCATACAATTGAAGCGTTACATCTATGTTGTCTCCTACAATAGACGGCATAAAATTAAAAATTTCTATTTGCCTATTGCAAATCCAGCGCAATAAATATGCCATTGCAATATTCGCAAATTCTTCTGTTCTATTCGTATATTCGCCTATATACACATAAATTGCTGGCAAATTTCCTTGCCACGGAATCTCTTTGCTATAGGTAATTTTTTCCAGTTTATCTTTCGAGAGTTTTCTCTTTCGCATTCTAACAGAATATACAATACCTAGTATAATTATTGCCACTATAATGATTAAATAAAATATCATCGCTGCATAATACAAAATAGAAATTCCTCGCTTTCAAAGAATCTTGCACTAAAATTTTAGACCTGTGCAAAACAAACTTAGCGTGTGCCGCCACCGCCGCCACCGCCGCCAAAACCGCCACCGCCAAAACCACCACCGCCGCCAAAGCTACCACCAAAACCGCCAAAACTACCACCGCCAAAATTGCCAAACGATCCATTTCTTTGATTGGTTGCTTTTGTGTGTCCTGTGTGATATCCGCGCATTGCAGCATTGCTAAAGTGATTCATCATATGCGACAAAATCAAAATATCATAAAGATCCATATTTCTGCCCATATTCATTTGCTGCGATCGATCTCTGAAATAGGATGGATAAATTTTTTCGAATTGTTCTGCTACTTTATCAGCGATACCAAATATTTGCGCAAAGACCAAATACTCATCCCACAACTCTACTTCTCGTACTTCTCGCTCATTAATAATCGTAAATTCGTCCAGATATCTTTTAAACCCATACATTTTACGAACATATTCTTCACCCAGCGGTGAATAGCTTATATTGCGTTGCGAAGACCACAAATTTGCTTTTTTATTTGGTGTATTTTCAAAAGCGCCCATTTGACGCATTTCCATTTTTCCAAAATTCTTTAGTTGTAAAAGCCAAGCTTGAATTTCAACATAATTATATTCGCTCCAACGCTCAAACTCTTTACTGTCAAGAATATAATCAGCACCTGCCGCTTTAATTAGCATCCCATACAAAGTCTCTTCTAATAGAGTCATTTGTGCTCTTGGCGCATACAACTGTAGTGCAATTTCAGGTTTATCTTTTTTACCCATTTTTTGTATAACATCAATTTGCCTTGTGCTAATCCAGTTTAATAAATAAGATCCGATAATGCTTCCTTCTTCGCCTATGTCTTTCAAATCTTCTAAACACGCATAAGTTACTATCAAGTTGCCTTGCCAGGGAAGCTCTCTGCAATAATCTGCTTTTTTATATTGCTTCATTTTTTTAAGACGCTTTTCTTTTTGGCGCCTTGGTTTTGACACAATCAGCCAAATTACAAAATTAATAGCACCGCCAGCAAACAAAACACCAATAAAAATCAAAATGATTTTTGCACTTTTGTCTTTTGTTTTCGCCATCTCTCCACCACCACCAAGGTTTGGGTCGTTTGCTTGTGGATCGTTTTCATAGTCGCTATCTCGAAACGCATCTTTTTTTACTTGGTCAAAACTTTTGTTATTTTTTACACTTGGCACAAACATTCCTTTTTGAAATGCTATTAGCGTTGCTACACGCTCACTGCTTGGCACACTCCCGCTAGTATTCAAAACCACTTGACCATCAATAAGATTGATGGTGCCTGTTGTTCCAAGCCCCCAAATACGCGTTGTGTCCGCCGTAAATGCTTCGCCTTCTTTTCTAAAAACCAAAGAAACCTTAGCAGGTTCTGCATTCAAATTATCGGAAACAAAGGTTTGGTTGATTGCATCCACTGTATCGTAACTTTGCACAAGGCCTTGCATTGTATAGCTTACAGTATACGTATGCCGCCCATAATCATTGTAAACGCCCCAGCAAATTTCATAGCCGCCATTGGCAGAAACAAGGCCACATTTACCATATTTTTCTCGCCCAGATTCATCAATATCCCATTCGCCTATATTGGTATACTCTCTGCCGGTTTCATCTGTGACAGACAGATCAATAATATCTTGTCCTTTTAGCAAATCATACTTGGTCAAATAATACTCGGTGCCTTCTTCGATATTTACATCCCACACCTCTGTAACTCTTGCCGATCCGTCCGCATTAAGATCTACTACAATATCCACACCATATGTTGTTGGAGACGCCATAACGCTTTTGGGAAACACACCCAAAAAACCAATAACTACAACAACAAAAGTAAAAATTCTCACCATCAATTGTTTTGTTTTTCCACAACTGCCCATCTCATACCCTCGCTATATCTTCGGTTATTTACACCTTCTAAAAATTGCGTTATTTTCAAATTTATCGAGTGATTACTGGCATTGCAATTTTAGAATCATCTGCTTGCAAATATTCACGTGGTGCAAAACCAAGAGAACCAGCAATAACAGTGCCCGGGAAAGTGCGCACCAAACGGTTGTATTTTGTTACAGTGTCGTTATACACCATGCGGCTCATTCTTACATTATTTTCATAATCTTTCACGCTATCCATCATTTTTAGGTACAAACCATTGCTTTTTAATTCTGGATACGCTTCAGCAATTGCAGACACTTTGTTGGTTGCTTGCAAAATCATTTTTTCTTGTTCATCCACATTCTCTGCAGGAGTTCTTGCGTCTACACCTTGGCGTGCACGTACCACATCCATTAAAACATTGTATTCTTGTTCTGAATATTGATGCGTTAAATCAGCTAGTGCAGTAAGCGCATCCCAGCGAGAAGCCTGTTGTATGCCAATTTGGCTTAGCGCATTGCCGCACAATTCTTCCGTTGCCACCAATTTCTTTTGAGCCTTTACTACCCACAAAACAAAAATAATAGCCAACACTAGTATTACCAATACGATAATTAAAATAACACCTGCAAATCCCATATTATTACACTCCTTTAATTTTATTTTAAAAAAACCATGCCGGACAGTATTTTATAAATAGATAAAATAAGGTTCAGATGGTTTTTTATACATCACATACTATTTTCTATTTTTTGTCGTTTGCACCAGCGGGTTTTTTCATAGTCAAAGAAATTCGTTTTTTCGCTTCTTCCACTCCAAGTACCCACACAGTTACAACATCCCCTACCGCAAGTGCCTCACTTGGATGCTTAATATATTTATCCGAAATTTGGCTAATATGCACAAGACCATCTTGATGAACGCCAATATCAACAAACGCACCAAAGTCAATTACATTGCGCACCGTGCCAACAAGTTCCATACCTGGCATCAAGTCTTTCATTTCAAGCACATCACTACGCAAAAGTGGTGGCGGCAAGCTATCACGAATATCTCGCCCCGGACGCAACAATTCATCCAAAATATCTTGCAACGTAGGTCGTCCAATACCTAATTTTTCTGCCACAACATCCATACCAATTTCTTCGGCTTTTTGTGGCAACTCTGCAATTTCTTCCGTGCCAATATCGGCAACACTATAGCCACACATTTCCAAAAGTTGTTCGGCCGCCGCATAACTTTCTGGGTGAACTGCAGTCGAATCCAGCTTGTTTTTCCCATCCGATAAACGCAAAAATCCTGCACATTGCTCAAACGCTTTTGGTCCTAGTTTTGCCACTTTCAATAATTGTTTGCGTGTGGTAAAAGGACCATCCTCTTCTCTTTTTATTACAATATTTTTTGCAGTTGCCGCCGAAAGCCCTGCCACACGTTGCAAAAGCGGTGCCGAAGCAGTGTTTAGCTCTACCCCTACCGTGTTTACACAATCTTCCACAACACCGTCAAGCTCGCTTGCAAGTCTTGCTGGTGGCATATCATGCTGGTATTGCCCAACACCAACCGCTTTGGGGTCAATTTTCACAAGTTCTGCAAGCGGGTCTTGCATACGTCGTGCAATAGAAACCGCACTGCGCAAGTTTACATCAAATTGTGGAAACTCTGCCGCCGCTAATTTACTTGCCGAGTAAACACTCGCACCTGCTTCATTTACCACCATATATTCAACATGAATATCTTCTGCCGCAAGTTCACGTAAAACTTCTACCGCAAACATTTCTGTTTCTCTGCCAGCGGTTCCGTTCCCAATTGCAATAATTTCCACGCCATCTTTTTTCACAAGTTCTTTTACTGTTTTCTTTGCCATTGCAATTTTTTCATCGCTGGCAGCTACAGGATAAATTACAGCCGTACTGAGCACAAGACCCGTAGCATCAACCACCGCTACTTTACAACCCATTCTATATCCTGGGTCTAGCCCCATTGCCACTTTGCCACGAATAGGTGGTTGCAATAAAAGCTGGCGCAAATTTTCGCCAAATACTTTAATCGCACCTTCCGCCGCTTTTTCGGTTAAATCAGAGCGCATTTCACGCTCTAGCGACGGGTGCAAAAGTCGTGCATATCCGTCTGTTAACGCATCAATTACTTGTTGTGCAGACGCACTATGATTTCGTACCAAACGCTGTTTCAAAATAGCAACCGCACGATCGCTATCCACTTCAATGCTCACTTTTAAAAATTCTTCGCTTTCGCCACGGTTCACCGCTAGCACTCTGTGTCCTGCTATTTTTTTAATTGGCTCACTAAATTCATAATAGCCACTATACACGCTGTCTTCTTCTTTGGCGGCTTTGCTTTGCAGCAAAGCAGTATCTATATAAAACTTGCGCAAAACTGCACGTAATTTCGCATCATCTGAAAAATCTTCCGCCAAAACATCTCTTGCGCCAGCAAGCGCACTTTCTGCATCTGGCACTTCTTTTTCTTCGTCAACATAGTTTTGCGCCAAAACCAAAGGTTCGTCTTCTTCGTTTTGTTCTAGCAATTGCATTGCCAGTGGCTCAAGCCCACGTGCACGAGCTACGCTACCACGTGTTTTGCGCTTTTGTTTATAAGGTCGATAAATATCTTCTACTTCTGATAAAGTGACTGCTTGTAACAAGGCTTCTTCAATTTCCTGTGTCATTTTGCCTTGTTCTTCAATTGCACCAGTCACTTCTGTTTTGCGTGTTTCCAAATTTCGCAAATATTTTAATCGCTCATCCAATTCGCGCAATACTTGGTCGTCCATGCTATTGGTCGCTTCTTTTCTATACCGTGCAATAAAAGGAATGGTATTTCCTTCATCAATAAGTGCTACTGCAGCTTGTACATGCCCCGCTTGCAAAGAAAACTCTTTGGCCAGTACTTCAATAAAATCCATCTACTATTTGCTCCTTCTTCGTTTTACCTATTTTTGTTCTGGTTCAAAATCACCATTTATCTTTTTATCTGTCACTTGTTCTGCCTGATCAAATGCGGTTCTTCTCGCTGGGCGGTCCGCCAAAATATCATTTGCAGAATCTCTTTGTTCTTTTAGTATTTTCTCCCCTTGCCTATCACGCTCTGCTCTTTGCTTAGCTGCTTGCTTTTCTGCTTCTTCTTGCGCATAAATTTTCTCCCATCGTGCAACAGCCTTTTCACTCGGCTGCCCATCTTTTGGTGGCGGCAATACTTCCACTTTTATATTTTCGCCTTGCGCAATACGTTCCTCTACTTTTTTCTTTGCTTTGTTGCAAAGAACTAGGTATACCACTAATCCCGCTAAACAAACAAAAGTAATTACAAGCCCCGCACTAAATCCTGGCGTATGGTATGTAAAGATAATTTCATTATCTCCGGCTGGCGCCACCACTGCGCTTAGTCCATTCGACACCTTCAATACTTCTACTTCTTGCCCATTCACTGTGGCTGTAAAACCAGTATCGTACGGAATGGAGAAAAAGACCATGTTTTCTTTTTCTAATTGAATATGGCTTACAAGTCCCGAAGAATCCGCTTGCACATCGTATGATGACTCTTGACGACGTTCTTTAGCATCTTGCACGTATGCTTCGTACGTAGTTTCTGGATAACTAATTGTTTCCGTGGTAACATCCTCGCTGTCAGTAGTGCTACTATACGTTCCATATTCTCCATTTTCAAACAAATACCCATATTCTTCTATTTGTTCTTCATCTAGCCCAATTGCCCGCATCAAAAGAAGAGAACGATCACTTTCTTTGGCAAGTGCCAAATGATCTAAGCTAATATAACTATCATAAGTAAAGCCCATCGGAACATAGTTGTCATTTTCATAAATTGCAAACCCAGCTTCTTCTTTATACAAAGTCCAGCCCTTATTGCCTTGATATTCTCCCTCGCCCATTGCTTCTTCAAAGTCTACTTTGTCAATATCTGGGGTAATCGTGTATCTAACGCTTAATAAACCACGCAAACCATATACCCAGCGCTCTGGTTTACTCGATACATCTCTTTTAACCCCTACCGATGGATAAAACTCCATAATAGATGGATTTACCACCGAGTTAAACGTTTGCAAATTGCTTTTATCAAGCCACAAACCAATATTGTCGTATGTCTCGTAAGAATCCATGCGGTAAAATTCATCGTCTGGTAAGGTAAGCTCTGCTGTGGCATAGTATTGCTGTTGCATATATTCAGAGTCATTTTCCCATTGTGGGAATTTTCCCAAAGAAATATGTGTTACTGAATAAAAGACGGAAAAACCCATAACAGCGCTTAACAAAAGTGGCATAAACCGAACTTTATTACGGAAAACCTTCACCAATACATAAAAAATACCGGCGCCCAAAACAGCCGTAAAAATAGTGAGCCAGAACTTGCTAGAATATTGTGCCACGCCTAAAGATTCCCAAATAGATTCAAAGAATCCGCTATCGGCTGAAACTTCTTTTCCGTTCGGCAATAAGCCATAAATTCCCCAAAGCGCTGTTAAAATCAGTGCTGTTTTTGCTCCAAATTCAAGATCAAAACTCGTATCTTCAAGCGTTTGCATGGTCATGAAACACATAATCAAAAGTGGCATATAATACCAGCGTGCATAGTAGCTTGCATTAAAAGCATAAAAGCTACTGTTTAAAATAGGCACCATCGCCATAATAAAACTAATTACCAAAACCACTTTCATGGGGCTATTTTTGCGCCCTCTAAAATAGGCAATTACCCCAGAAATAGATACAATTGGCAAAAATGCACTCATGCTGGTCCATTTTATCGCACCTTCTGTAAATAAGTTTGGCAAATAAGGTGGGTCTGGCGGCAAGAACATAGACGATAAAATTTCAAAATACTGCTGCACCTTTCCATAATTACTCCCTCTGCCCCC
>JBANCY010000535.1:0-28577 GCA_037040045.1 Phorticella flavipennis | reverse complement strand
ACACACACACACACAGTCCTCCTTTGACTTTCTCTTACTTTCATCCACACTCCCCCCGCATCACACTCTCGGCAAACCAATTATTGCACTTTTTACCAAGTAAATTCCATTAAAAACTCGCATGTCCAGGCGAAGCTGCAGTTTCGAGTGTAAAATCTCCGACTTACCTACAACGGTCATAGTCTCCGACTCGGAGACAGTGTTGAAGGCGGGCGCCTCGCCGGAAACCTCGCAGCGATAAAGTCCGGTACTTTGGAGCGTTACACGGCGCAGCATTACCTGTGTGTCCGAGGAGTTGCGTAGCTGTAAAAGTAAAAAAAAAAGAAAAACATTTCCTTAAATCTGTGTTCCAAGTTGAAATTCAAATAAATTACAAGACAATGACTCGACAAAACGGTCAAAACGAAGCACTTCAAAGAACCAAAAATAACAGCAATTAGATTTGCAGATTTTCAGATTTTCACAATTTCCGTTTGTCGTGTTCGGTTTTTTCTGCTTTTTTTGCTTTGCGTGTAGAAAAATTAAGATTGATGATGATTTTTGTGTAGCAGAGTTGATTTTATTATTAGTTTAAGGTTAACCAACACTGACAGACGGGCACTGGGTGTGGCTCGAAAGGAAAATGTAATTTGAACACTACAAACAAAAGCACAAGTCATAAGCCAGAAACACAGTCAGAGTTGGAACTGGAACTGGAGCCAAAACAAGCAATGAAATATCTAACAACAATCACCAGAAATATATATTTCTTCTGGCAAAGCAAATGGGAAAAATACGTACGCAACTCTGTAACTAGTGCAGAACGCATGAAAATGTAAAGGAAAAAGGCAGGGGAATGGATACAGCTGAAGGAGTTGCTGTTGTAAAAGTCACTCAACATCTTTGCCAGAAACAATTGCAGTCAAGTTCTTTAAGTTGCAGTTTTATTATCACAAATACTCATACACCCACACACACACACACACACACCCACACACACACACATACACGCACAAACAGTTGTAAAGTGCTTGCAAAAGTTTTCATTTCTTTCCATTTTGACTTGACGGGGGCTACCCAAAAAACTTGTCGAGCAAATTTTTATGAAAATTCTTTTGCTTCTACCCGTCTTCCCGCCTCACCGTCTCCCAGTCTTCCCGTCTTTCCTTCTCCAACTTCTTCAGTTCATCTTTTGCCACATTCATCTGCTGTTCTTCTCTCAATTTCTGTGCTGCGTTGGCGCAAACAATCACAAAAGTCACGTTCAACATTATTTTTGGTTTGCTGCTCAAGACCCCCTCGGACCCCCTCGGACCCCCTCGGCTACCCTCAACCCACCAAGTAACAACAACTACCTCTCCCCCCACTGCTTACTGCTATTACCCCGTTACAATGACTGCCAACTGGCTTTTGTTTGTTTCTTTCTAGTGCTTAAGCCGATTCTTCCCTTTTACTCTAACTTCTGCTTCTGCTTCTTCTTCTTCTTCTTCTCCTGGCTCTTCCCTCTGGCAAGAGGTTGAGGAATGCTATTCTAGTCGGCGGTAGCTTGCCAATTTCTATGAACGCTCAAGTTGTCAGCGCCCCTTGTACAAATAGTCGGGAAAACTGCGAGGACCTTCCTAACCAACCAACAAGTAAAAACTCCAAACTGAATCCGGCCACAATTCAAATTGCGATGAGGCAGGCGGAGGACGAGGAGCAGCAGAGTGCGTCTGCTTTTATGGCATTCGCTTCGGTACGTGCGGGCGCCATTTTGTTTATGATGGCTGCAGCAAAATGCAATTCAAACAATTTATTGTGATTCTCAATTCGTTCCGCCAGTTAAGAGTTGTTAACAGCTGTCATCTAGGCGAAACAATCAATAGCCAGAAATTGTTTAGCTATAAAAGAGCCTGTGTCGCCTGCAAGACTGTAGAAGAAGTGAATGATTGTCCAACTGGCGCTTGACTCAAGAAAGACTTAAAAACTACGGAACTGATTAACAATATATCTAGTTATTTTTCAGAAATTCAATGAGAATGAAACGAAATAAGTGAGAATAGATTATCTTCAAGTCAGCTAAGTTTGCAAATTGTATCTATAGCGTAATCTTTAACTATCATATTTAGGTATCCAATTTTTCCTAAAATAATCTTGACTTCTGCGAGAATTGGTCCCTTATGCGGGTAGCTCAAAATTCTACTTTTATGCGTAAAATGTGACTCCCATTTGATGATAAACCCAAATTGATAAAATATTAGTTAGAAGAACATAATGCTTATTTGAAATATTGAGCTCTGTTGGAGAAGATGTCTTTGAGATATATGCGGGCTATAAGTTTTGAAGTTGAAATCCACCCAGGTAAAAAAATGTTCAGTGAAATAAGTAGAGGTAAAGACAAATAGTGCTTCAAGCTGTGACTCAATAGTATTGGAATGGTCATATACTAATAATGATTATAATAATAACACTGGGGCCTCAGTGGACTAGTGGATAGCGCACTGTCTTGCCAAAAAAGAGGTGTGGGTGTTCGATTTCGCCTCCTAGAAAAACTATGTTGTGGCGTAGGAGTTGAAATCCACCCACGTAAAGAAGATCTTCAGCGAAGGGAGCAGTAAGAAAGACAAATAGTGTTTAAGGCTGTGACCCGATAGGTTTGGCCACTAAAAACGTCTAGGATTCGTCTACATACAAAAGATGTCCCGTATAATTTTCATAACAACAGTTTCAAAATATTGTGAATGTGTTTTCTGAGAATAATTTCTGGAGGAGTCAATCTAAAATTGCAATCCATTGGAGGGTTGTCTATCAAAAATTACAATCATCATAACAATGTAAATATTATTTATTATCTTCTAACAGATTATCACACCTTAAGTGCTAATAGCACCAAATTACGCTCCGAAAGTGTCATAAGAATTAATTAAAAGTCTTCTATTTCACATATAAATATTTAATCGGGCGAAAAGAAGTATAGAACTGCTCGTCCTTCGTCAAAAAAATGATATATTATTCCATTGTATACATAACGTTATCTACACATCACAATTTTGTTATATTTTTCGTATTATTCAATAATTCCTGTCACATTTTGTGCCCGGAAATTGTTTTAATCATTAATCATTCTGTGTCCATATAACGATTATCAACGCATTAAACAATTGGGAATTAGTATTCAGTTAGCTAACTTTATCATCAGCATAATCATTCAGCATTCCTTGACATATATTTTGACAAATGTGCGTTCCAATTTGATTCTTCAGGCAGTCCAAGCAATTAGTTTGCCATTAAAATGGGCACATTTTGTGATGTTAAACAGCCGTCAAAAGATAGCAATTATCTCTAATACGTTCTCCAGACGTTCACGGAACAAAACAAAGGCCCCAACTGCTTGGCTATATAATTTGGTGCCTTTGTTCCAATCACGCATATGACCATAAACCATAAATATCTGCCGGATTGTGCCGCTTGGCCCCAGCAAGTGGGCACTCGTTCAACTCTTTCATGACTGAATGCAGACATTTGTGCGTAGCTGAGGCAGGCGGTGGGCGTGGCTTCAGCTGTGGCTGTCGCTCTGTATAGGCACGCACAGGCCATAAAAGTCGCGCGGGCTCACGCATTGCTCATACGCCGCGTTAGCCGGAACGTCAATTGGCAAGGCTTTGCTTTACTCGCCATGGCGTTTTTATACTCTTTCCGAAGAAAATAGTATATTTACTTTGTGCGAAAGTATGTAATGCATTGAAGGAAAAGTCGTAGACCCGCATAAGTTACATTCACAATGGTCAGGAGGACGAAAACGATTGAGCCCTGTACGCCTATCTGTCCGTCTACCCGTCTGTATGAATGAAAACTATTCCCTTCTTGTGTTATGCGTCAGCAATTTTGTCGGATCGGATTTCTATATCATATAGCTGTCATATAACCATAAATCAGCTTTGACCATATTTTCCAACGTATTGGACGGAAAGCTTACACACTTCCAAGATTCGTTATTATCTATCGATCTACCTAATAAGGCTTAGACTACTATATTATATAGCTGACACATAACCAAAAGTCGGTTTTGACCATATGTTCCAACTTATTGGACTGAAAGCTTACACATTTTCAAGATTCGTAATTATCTACCGCTCCACCAAATTTCATAACGATCTGACCTTAATATCATGTAACTGTCATATAACCATAAATCGGTTTTGCCCATATTTCCCATTTTTTCCAACTTATTGGACTCAGAGTTCACATAGTCCCAAGATTCGTTAGTGTCTACCGTTCCACTAAATTATATAAGGATTGGACTAATATATCTTATAGTTGCCAATTAACCAAAAATCGGTTTTGCTCATATCCCCTATGCTTCCTAACGTATTTCACAGACACCCTGGATTCGTTATTATCTACCACTCCATCAAATTTCATAAGGATCGGATTTCTATATTGTGAACATATCTTTATTGTGAGCATTAGTACAATTAGTTTATACATTCATATTTTCGCTTCTGTTATATACAGAGTTAGGTGTGCGTGCTTAAAGACCGTTGGCGGATTGGTAGTGAAAGAGTATGAAATCTTCGGCTTGCCGATTCTTCCTTCATTACTTGTTTTTTTTTGTCGATGCAGACGACGAGGATGTCGAGGAAGGACGAGGCACAAGGACGCTGGCTGTCAACAAAATGCCACACAAAGTAGACGCACTTAAGTGCTTTAGCAAATTATTATTATTATTATGATTAGAGCTTCGGTTCGGCTTGCCAATCCTCAGCCCAAGAGTGCCAAGTGTGAACTGAGAAGTGCAGGGTATTGGCAGTCTTAAGTGATTTCAGCTCTGTGCATGTGTGGGTAAAACCTTTTTCAATGGCAATTGAAATTGACTGACGTGCACATTGAGCCTTAAAGAGTCCACAGTCCACAGTCCTCAGTCTGGAGCCCCCAGTCTGGAGTCCCCAGTCTGCAGTTTGGAGTCTGAAGTCTGGCCAAGACCGCAACGTGACCTTAGCTAACCCAAAAGCAACGCAAAAGGCAAACAATTTTATGGCTAACAAAAAATTACATCAACATTAAATTAAAGTTAAATTGCAAAACTACGTGGCAGCAATTTCATTTTCCGACGACGTAATCAGCACATGAAAACGCAAACAACAACAACAGCAACAAAAACAACAACAACAATAATAATAACAACAACAACAACTACAACAACGGGAACATGTTGTACGTGAAGTGTTTGGTTGCTGCTGTGGCAATTACATGCTTTAAAAATAATCATTATGATAAGGACATAACACTAAATTTCAGCCAACACCCACTGATACAACATCCTCTACCCCCACACCCCGAGCGCGGAACACGGTAAATAGCAATAAAATTTTAAATTAAATTTTTTTTTGGTACCCCCAACACCTGTTGCACCGTCAGGCACAGTGGAAAATGCATATGAATATTAAATTAAAAAGAAATTGTGTTAATTTTATTTATGGCATGGCGAAAAGAATGTATATATATCCTTTAAGACTTGAATAGAATGGAAAAATATTTTGGATTCCACTTTCCACATAAGGTCTATAAGCACTAGCATACCAAGTTTCATAACTCTAACACAAAAATTGTGGCTGCTAGATTCACTTCGTTATTTTCGGGGAAATCTGGAGGGGTGTTTCAAAATTTTGGGGAAACCCAGTCTCTAGTAGGTGATGATAGCTCTTTAAATGCCACAGTTATAACCATTTTATCGAAATTCGAGCTTATCGATTATCGGCCGAAGGGGCGTGGCATCCAAAATTTGAAGCAAACTCGTACTGCGTATGCTATACACGGATCTTCGTGCCAAGGTTGAAGTCTGTAGCTTTTGTAGTTGACGAGATCGGTGCATTCATACCGACGGACAGACGGACGTACCAAAAGACAGACATGACTAAATCGACTCAGCTATTGATACTGAGCAAGAGTATGTATACTTTATGAGGTCGCCACGCCTCCTTCTGTCTATTATATGCATTCCAACAAAACTATTACCCCCTTCTTCCCATTTTTCAAATGGGATCAGGGTTTAAAAATTATATGTTCTTCACGCACAAACATTTTTATCCAATAAAGCCATGTTGTCGTCCAATATCCACAAAATATCCCACCTCCTCGAAGTCTATATTGACACACAATAACTTCGCCACCTTAGGGATAAGTTGAATCTGGCCAATTACCAATGATAACAACTGTTTACTTAAAACCAAAACCAAGAAGTGTTCCTATGATGGTGGCTTACAGAGAGCGTAAGTTCATCGAAAGGATCTGTAGGGTCTGAAAATTAACACTCTAGTTTCCAAATGAGTTAATTAATTTATCTTGATTTTACGAAATCTGAGCATTGACCACCTCGAATTAGATAGCCCATTGCATGGCCACCAAATATTTTTGGGACCTTCCAAATATCTTAAAAAAAAACAATTACAAGTATGACATTAGGGGAACCCTCAAAAATATTGAAATCCTTAGGGCAGTCTTGAGAACTAGAGGTGGAACATAACAATATTGAGAACTGTATGCATTTTTGAACTTTTGAGATCGAGTTCAAAAGTTTAAGTATAAATCTGACCAAGGTCACTGTTCGAATTAAAAGTCAGAGAGATTCATTTATCAAATATATAATAGGATTTTTCCCATTGTCAATTTGCACGTGATGCCCACAGTACTTGTTACTTACATCGATATTAACGCCGGGCAGTGGGAATGCTTGTCCAGGTGGCTTGTCCCGCGGCACATAGCGGTAGATTTCGTGGCCATCCTTGTACCATTTTACGGAATATAACGATTCGCCGTCGAGTGCATAACGACAGCCCAGCAGAGCGTTCTTCAGCCGCATTATGTGATTGGGTATCTTCACTTCGGTCATTGTCAGGGCGCTGGTAATGTCTGTAATTAGTGGAAAATGGAGAAACACAGAAAAGTGAATAATTTTCATGCATTTTTTTTCTTGGTTTACAGTTGCACAGCTGCATATGGGCCATAAACACATGGTATGAACTAGTTTTGGTTGCGTTTTATGGTCTACTCCCAAACGGACTGGTCATACTTTTGCTGCACGAAAATGTGGCGTACTCATTTGTTGCTGAATCATTTCCACATATCATGGGGAATAAAGGTGTATATGGTTACCAAACATTGCGCTTATCTACCAAGCTCCTGTACTACTTCACTTTCAGCACGGGCAACAATCGATTCCAGTCTTTTAACTTTTTTGAGCTCGGAAAAACGTGGCAGGTAAAAAATAGTTTTGCGTTCGCCATATTTTCCATGTAAAATAGAAAGTGCAGTCGGGCAGTATCTAACAGAAACCGCACACAAAAAATACCATATTCTGTCTCCTGGACTGTCACATGAATTATGCTCGACGGGGTGGCATATGCAGCTACTCTTCCTGTGCGGCAAGCCCTGTCGACAGGCACAAAGAACTATTATTACAAATCGGTTGACTGACCAAAAAATGGCCTAAAGCCGCGAGAGCCCCGTTGAATGTTGACAGGCGACAGTCCATGTCACTGCAGTCCACAATTCACCAGGCAGGGCCCCAACGTCCAGCAAATATTCGCCAGATCTAAACAAGCCCAACCTCTGAGCCTTTGGCAAAAAGAGATTTTGCAGCAAAAAAACAACTATAAGTTAAACCGTTTAAATCACAAAAATTCTCATACGTGTATATATGCTTTTATGACTTTTTGGCGCCGAAGCTTTGGGGGTTTTTTTTTCAGATTGTACTGCCAATTTGAGGAGTAGTTGACCGAAATAGAACAGCTTTTGGCTAAACTGAAATCAGCTTACTTTACCGAGAAATGTTGCCCAGAGTGGACAAACTGGAACGATTCCATTAAGTACAGAATTAGCTAAAGGATTATGAAAAATTGTACAATTTTCAACTCGTGGAAATTAGGAAAATTTAGATTTGGTTTTGACAACATATTTTTGATAACAAATAAAAAGAAATCGTTTGAGCCTTGTCTCTCTGTCCGTCAAACTAGTCTTTCCGTTTTGAGCTATCGAAATGAAATTTAATACACATCCTTCTTTTGTAATGCGTCAGCACATGTGTCGGAACCGGTCGGATCGGGCGACTATATCATATAGCTGCCATATTACCATAAAGTCGGTTTTGCCCATATTTCGCATATTTTCTCACATATCAGACTGAAAGTTCATATACTCCCAAAATTTGTTATTATCCACCGCTCTTAGAAATTTTATAAGAATCTGACTGCATTATCATATATCTACCATATAACTATAAATCGGTTTTACCCATATTTTCCATGATCTCCAACATTCAGAAAGGTCAGGAGAACACAAAAATAGATTGTTTCATGTCCGGCTGTCAGCCCGTCAGTCCATCTGTCCATCTTTCCGCCCATCTGTCCATCTGTATGTATGCAAACTAGTCCTTCACACAAACTAGTCCTTGCACATTTATCTGAACCGGTCGGATCCGACCATTATTAAATAGCTGCCATATTACCGTAAAGTCGGTTCTGCCCATATTTCCCAAATGTTCTCACATATAAGACTGAAAGTTCACATACTCCCAAAATTCATTATTATCTACTATAAAAGAAATTTTATAAGAATCGGTATTGTTTATCATATAGCTGCCATATAACCATAAAACGGTTTTACCCATATTTTCTATGTTAGATAACGTATTCAACTGAAAGCTTACACACTCCCAAGATTTATAATTTCCTACCGCTCGCCCAAATTTCATAAGGATTGGATTACTATATCATTTCGCTGTCATATATAAATGTCGGTTTTGCCCATATTTCTCATTTCACACGTATTAGATTAAAAGTTCAAATACTTCCAAATTTCGTTATTGTCTATCTCTAGCTTCATAAGGAGTATGAAATCTTCAGTGAGGAGAAGATTTACATTCCTTACTTGTTCTTTATTGATGGTGTTTAAAATCTATGAAAATTCTTCCAAAGTCCAACTAAAACGAAATTGTACTCTATGTTTTTGGTCAAAAGTTTTAAAGAAAATATTGAAGAAACTTTGAACTTAATTTTCTTAAGAAAGCAGCTAAAATGGCAACACTGTTGACCAGCAGCAATTGGTAGTTGGCAGTTGGCAGTTGGCAGTTGGCAGTTGGCATTGCCATGACATGGACACACCTACTTATTTAATATACCGCTACACTTTTCATTTTTCAAAACCTGAGACCTGTCCATGTGTGTGTGTGTCAAAGGTGAAAAAGCGAATAGGGAAAGTTGAAAAGGCGCACAAAACAAACACAAACACGCACACACACACACACACACACACTCACATTTACCATATAACCTGAGTCACAGTGGGGCACACTGGGCTCTTGAATGGGTGTAACGTATACGCCGCGTGTGGCACAGTCAACGCCAACCCATTGAATTTATCACATTCACATGCAAATTGCGCCAAACGACCTTATTATGCAAATTGCCAACTGCAAATGGAGAACGAAATTGATTTTCCTGCATTTCTACTACAATAACAACAACAACGAGAACAACAACAACAGCCACAGCAGCAGCCACCTGCGAAGGAGTTGCGACTTGAACGCGCCTTCAAACACACACACGTATGCATGTGTCTACCGAATGCCAATAACAATGGCTCCCATGCCACATTGCCACCATGCCGCCATGCCACACGCTGCTGTTGTCTGTGGCAGCGTTCAACAGTTTTGCAACATGCGGCAACCACACAGCGATAGCTACTGTGGCTACACACTTTGGCCTGGTCCCTACGTTGGGCGCCAAACGACGGCGACAAATGGCGAATATATTGAGCTGTCACGCGGCCAACTCAAGCCCAAGCCGGGGCTAACACACGCACACACACAGGCACACACACACACACACACACACACACACACACACACACACACACACACACACACACACACACAACCAAGCTCACCTATATTATTGAACAATGTGCATACAAATTGTCTGAGCAAAGGGCACCAACTCATCAGATACTCAGCCAGCCACACATACACACACAGACAGCCACACACACACACACACACACACACACCGCACTACGGAAACGGAATCTGAATCGGAATCGCAGTCGCGGCTTCTATATATAAAGAGAGAGCAGAAAAAAAAACAAGTGCCGGTAGTTGAATGCTTTTCAGCGCGTTGCCAGTCAACAGACAATTGCCATACATATAAAAAAAAAATAGGTGGCAACCACAAAATGAGTTAGTTGTTTGCGCCTTTTTGCTGTTACTCTGGCCTATCTCTGCTCAGTGTGTGCTTGTGTGTGTGTGTGTGTGTGTGTCTGTCGGACGTGGATTTGCTTTTGGCCCAAATATTTATGGCAGACATCATAAAAATATAAAAAATAAGCCAAAATCCATAAATCGAGCATATTAGACTAAGATATACCCAGTATTTATATAGAATGTTGTAAACAATAGCTTAATTTTCAGCTTTGCTAGTTTGAAATGCTTCTAAAATATAAGTTTGTTTAAGTTCCATGATATTTTCTGAAATGTCTATGCGTTATTATATTTAAATGGTTATAACAACCCTTTGGGTCAAAGCCTGCAGCACTATTTTCCTTTATTTCCGCTTCCTTCATTGAAGAACTTTTTTTACGTGGGTGGATTTCAAATCCTACACCACAACCTAGTTTTTCTAGGACGGTCATGCCTATCGACATGAGCAGGCTTGAACTCGCACCTCTTGTTAGGCGGGACATTGCGCTATCCACTGGTCCACCGAGGCCACCGACTTATGTCTATGAATCTTTCTGAAAATTCTAGGGATTAAACTTAGTAAACAAATATCAATTTATGCAAAAAGTTTTTTTCATATAGTTCGCTTAGTCTATATAGGAATTAAGTCTCTGTACAGAATGTATTTACATTTGTGAAAATTATAGAAACATAATAGGAATATATTAGAGTATTTGAATACCAATTTTCATAAGACTATCTTCAATAAATAAGTGCTAAGGAACATATTGAATTCTAAATATATCCTTGGTATGATGTTTTGTTTCCGATGCATTTGACTATTTAGCCTTTTTCATGGTTAACATTTGTGAGAAACTAGTTAAAAAGTAAGCAAAGCCTATGATAAAAGGAGTCCGGCTTTTTGGCATTTAATAAGCCTGAATTAAATCGAAATCTGAATGAAATTTTAACAACTCAATAAGGATAAATTGTAAAAGGTGTATAAAAAGTTTCATAGCTTAAACTAGAGTAATGGCGACTGTATTTCTGCTAAAGAAAGTGTCAAAGTCAACCGACTATGTTTTCGAAACAAAAATCAATTGCCCAAGTTAACCAAATCAATATCAAATAACACTCTTCTACTCAACCCTAGTCCCAAGTACATACCCCACTTGTGCAGCCATTGCCTTGTATACAGGGTATAGAAAGTCATAAGAACCAACAGAATAAACACATACAAAAGAATTCAGACATTATAAATTCATTTCCGTTTATATTATGCGAGGTTTTCTTTAGCTTTTTGGAACTGATTTGATTTCATGATTTGCCTTTGTTGAGCTGACAAAAGTTACGCAACCCCAACAAGAAACGGCTTAAAATGGGCTATCAAATGTGCTAATAAGCTGAAAATTTGTGTCATTTGAAGGCAGACAGCCGAAAAAACGGGGCACAATTGATATAGATAATCAGCATATATGAATATTTTATATGTTCCTAAGGCAATTGAGGCCATAAAAGGAAGCAAAGGAAGCTGCTTTAATTCCTCTTCAGGCTAGAGGTTAAAGGTTGACTGGTTACGGCTAGAAACGTTCAACTAAATGCGCCTTAATTGCAGTTACTGACATTTGACTTTTGAAATTGGTTGGGCTGTTTCCAGTTTCCAGTTTCCATTTTCCGCTTTCCACTTTCCACTTGTCAATTTTACTTCTGAAGTGCACTGGCTGCGCTGCGTAAATGGCTCGTGTCCTGCTGCTGCTGCTGCTCCTGCTCCTGTTACTGCTCTGCTGCTGTCTCCTGGTTTAAGTGTGGCTACAAAAAAATCCTTCAAATCCTTCAAAAAAAACAACGATAGCAACAACAAAAACAAGTAAGGATGTATCATCTTCGGCGCGCCAAAGATTTTATGCTCTTTTTGAAGATATTGGTAGATATTAATGAATCTTGGGAGTATCTAAACTTTTAGTCCAATACGTTTTAAGATATGGGAAATACGGGCAAGACCGATTTATGGTTATAAGAAATTTGTTGGAGTGGTAGATAATATCGAGTCTTGGTATGTGAACTTTCAGTCCAATAGGTTGGAAAACATGGGAAATATGAGCAAAACCGATTAACGGCTATATGGCAGCTTAATGATATGGACGATGCTTATTAAATTTTGTGGAGCATTAGATAATAACGAATCTTAAGATTGTGTAAACTTTCAGTCCAATACGTTTGAATACTTTCGATTTATAGTTATATGGCAGCTTTATGATATAGAAATCTGATCCTAATGAAATTTGGTGGAGCGGTAGAAAATAAAGAATCTTGAGAGTGTGTAATCTTTCAGTTGAATACGTTGGAAAACATGGCAAATATGGGCAAAACCGACGTTATGTTATATGCCATCTATATGATATAGGCGTCTGATTCTTATAAAATTTCTTGGAGCGGTAGATAATAACGAATTTTGAGTTTTTGGAACTTTTGGTCTAATATGTGAGAAAAGATGGGAAACATGTGTAAAACCGACTTTATGGTAATATGGCAGCTATGTGATATAATGGTTCGATCGGCCCGCTTCCGACAGATGTGCTGACCCATAGCAAAAGAAGACTATGTGCCAAGTTTCATTAGGATACAGATTGACAAACGAACAAACAGACGGGGATGACTCCATCGATTTCTTTTGTCCTCCTAAGCATTCTGAATGTAACTTCTGGTGGTCTACGGCGTCTCCTTCAATGCATTAAATACTTCGAGACAAAGTGAATATACCATTTTCTTGGAAAAGAGTATAACAACAACAACAACAACAACAACAACAACTGACTGACTGCACATTAAAAATTAAAAATGCCAACTCGACGATGGCAGAAGAAGCAGCAAAAACTGGCAAAGCCAAGGCTCAAGCTAACAAAAAAGTTGAAGCATCTGAAGTTTTTGAAGGAGGGCGGCCAACAACAACAACAACAACAGCAATAACAACAACAACAAACAACTGCAAAAAAGAAGCAAAGTAATTTCATGCATCGTTTAATTTTCATTCGGGTTTAATTTGTGCAACGACTTTGCCCCCTGCCCCCTGCCAAATGCCCAAGTCGTCAGATATACCCTAGAAGTCACCCTTCTACATTTGACACTCAACACCAAGGAGCAGGATTGCAGACAACACAGTTGTTAGTCTTCTTATTGTTGTTGTTGTTTGTATTTTGCTGTTATTGTTGTTGTTATTATGGCTGTTGTTTTTACAATGTTGTAATACCCCATTTAGACCTAATATCCGACAGCTACTTGCAGCGTCAACTCCCAATTGAACGGGCAAATAAAACGAATGCGAAACGTCAAAACTCAGATGACGGGCACAAAAATTGTTGCCGAAAATTGGTTTAAAGACAGATAAAATTAAATGAAGTGCAGAAGCCTCAGAAGATGACAAAAACCCTGAAACAAACCCCCCTGATGGTGACTCCGGTTTTTCAGTTCATCAGTTACCCGTCGTGGTTCTGTACCCAAATTTTTATTGAAATTTTGGAAATAGCTAAGCCCTCAAATTATAAAAATATTGCAATACATGGATATATGCTTTTATGCTTTTAGTACTTCCCATTTGCGTACAGCTGTTCGAAAAATTGGATGTGTAATTTCAATTTTTGCAATTTTTCCGCAATTTGACTGGTTTCAAAAATTTTAATAATCCTAGACAGAAAAGTTGCATTAAAACATGAACAAAATCGACTTTCAGTTGTATGACAGCTCAACGATACAGTGGTCCGATCCTTACGAAATTTGGTGAATCGTTAGATAAAGAATAAAGAAAATAAAACTTGGGAATTTTGGGTAAATTGACATTTTAGTTGTATTTAAATTTATGGAAAATTTAAATCAAATAGCTAGAAATATGTGGTTAAGTCGTTATTTTTTGTACCATAGTACCATATGAAATTTCATGTACTTACAGATAATAAAAAAACTTAAGTATGTGTCAAATTGCAATTCAATAGCTTGAAAGACATTGCTTATATAGAATAAAACAACTTTTTAACAGCAATATAATAGTCTTTCGAAACGGGCGGATTCGATAAGTATGGAGCGAGTGCCAAATTTCATTACTATAGCTCGAAAGCTTAGTTTGCATACATTGCTTACAGAGGAACCGACAGACGATTAGAAGGTCCAACAAGGAAGTTTTCAGAATATACACTTCTGAAAAGTTACATGAACTTAGGACAGCTCCAGTTTTGAAGAAACCTCTAAATTATTCTCTTGTTTCTTGGGATCTGTAGACACACATTTTAAATGGAAAACAAAACAAAACTTTAATAAAACTGAATAATAATTAAATTTTAACTTCCAAACATGCAACTAAAGAGTTAAAATTCTCGTGCCACTCCCATAACTTGACACTTACCTAAACACCCTTTCCCGGATCGCTGTGAAAATAGGAAAAAGTCAGTTGCCGGTTGCCAGTTGCCAGTTGCCAGTTGCCAGTTGCCAGTTGCCAGTTTCTTTCGTTTTATTGCCGTAACATTCTCACACGTTTCGTGTTGCTTTTCTCTAAATTCTTTTGGAAATTTAATGAAGTCAATTTGAGTGTCGTCTGTCCGGGGCTGGGCGGAGGCGCCCCCAACATTTGGCATCACCCTTTGGCTGGTAATTGAAATTTTTATAGTTGTCGCGCTTCGTCGCTGGCGGGCGAAACTTTTATCAGCGCCTGGCGCGCTCTTAAAAACAATTTTTAGTGCTGCCACGCCCCCTGCGGCCCACAAGCGCCCGCCTACACTCGGGCAACAAATTAATCCCTTTATTTGCATAATTGAAAAACATCAAGTGACGACGATGCTGGCAGCCAAATATCAGAAATGGGCAACTTCAAGTCAACCAAAATGGCTGCCGGCAACTGTCCGCCCACCGCCGTGTTAGGGGTTGAGGGGCGAAAGGGCGAGAACTGAGCGGTACTGGGACAGGCTTGCCAACTGTCGCCACATTTTAATGTGTAGAGCTGCCTCCGGGGAGCTATTTAACATTTTTCCAACACTTTGATAATCGCACTTTGCGGCCAGATTAATTATTTACGAGGCTGCGCTACCTGCGCGACTTCGTTTAACCCGCAGACAGACCAAAAGACGCGATACACCCGACCGTAAACACAGGGTGTACTGAGAGAAATTATGAATCTACTTCAAATTTAGCATGGAATTGGTAGCTATAAGCGTAATTCCAAGTGATGAATGAATATAAAAGAAGTATCTATCATGATAATATTAAAGCTAAACAATTAAGGATGGATTATTTTCGGCACGCCGATGATTTCATAATCTTTTCGAAGATGTCAACTTTTAGTCCAATGCGTTGGAAAACATGGCAAATATGGGCAAAACCGACTTTTGGTTATATGACAGCTATATGATATAGTACACCGATCCTTATGAAATTTAGTGGAGCAGTAGAAAATTTAGAATCTTGAAGGTGTGTAAGATTTCAGTTGAATACGTTATAGAACATGGAAAATATGGGTAAAACCGTTTTATGGTTATATGGCAGCTATATGATAAAGAATACCGATTCTTATAAAATTTCTTTTATAGTAGATAATAATGAATTTTGGGAGTTTGTGAACTTTCAGTCTTATATGTGAGAACATTTGGGAAATATGGACAGAAACGAATTTACGGTAATATGGCAGCTATTTAATAATGGTCCGATCCGACCGGTTCAGATAAATGTGCAAGGACTAGTTTGTGTGAAGGACTAGTTTGCTTACATACGGACAGATGGACATGAATCAATCTACTTTTGTGTTCTCCTGACCTTTCTGAATGTAACATTTGGGGGTTTACGAAGTTTCCTTCAATGCATTACATACTTTCGGATTGTAATGTAAAGGTTATAAACACTGCAGAGTTCTTGAAGATCCCAAAATATTTCTTACTAACATATTTCGTTGAATTCATTGATTCCTCGACCCCATTATTTGTTAGGGAATCACGTAAGGAAGTACGTCTTTGTTCTTTCAAACAATATTTTCTCTCAGTGTACTCCCTCATGCGTCCCAAAGCTGTTCTTGTTGTTGTTCTTGCTGTTAAATCTTTGTAATGCCCAAAGCCGCGCCATGCCACGGCGCTCAAGTATATTTGTCGCCGGTCTTATGAGATTGCGGCGTACAATTTCCTTCGCGCCCCCCAAACATTTGGCCCCGAACCCGACCCCGACTCCGGCACCGTTGCCGCCACCGCCTTCTCCTCCGCCCAGTAAACGTAGCCCAAATCTCAAACCAATTCCGCTGTGGGGAATGACGCGACATCAAAGCGCGCACTCCGAGTCAGAAGCCAAAAGGCAAAGTAACAAATGCCATTGCGACACGGCTCGCTGACTTCCCGGACTGCCATTACGGGTGGCACACACTACCTGGCGCGAGGACCTGGAGAGCAGGCCCAGGAGTTTACTTAGCCAACTTGTCGCTTGGCTTAAATGGGCGACAGTTATCAAACGTAATATTTCAATTGTGCCACTTCAAGTGGCGCTTAAATTGAAAAGAAACAAACGGCCCGTGCGAGCGGCTTATCAAAACTGAAACCGGGCCCAATCTTCACTTTATCTGCGGGCCAAAGTGAAAAACTGCATTGGAAGGCTTAGTGTTACGCCCCGAGCTTCTACCCAGACCAAGTATAATTAAATATCCAGTTTATTTAGGTGGCAAGGGAGGTGCGGAACGTGGTAGTTGGGGCAAAATTAATACGCTTAATGCAATTTGTGGCACAAAAAAGGCGGATGCTGCCTGGTGCGGCACCTTTGACTCTGTCTAAGTTTTTCTTCAGTCGTCTTGCGGCACACACCTTCGACTTCGCCTTAGTTCTGACACAGGATTTGCCTTTACCTTTGGAGATGACTTTGCCTTTGCCTTTGCCTTTGCCACTGCGTTTGCCTCTTCCTTTGGCTTTGCCCGTGCCTTTGGCAGTTAACAATCTTAACTCTGTGCACGCGGATTATGCACACCGTGTGATGGGTAAGGGCTTTAGCCAGTGAATAGTCATGTAAAAAGCAGCTTAAATTTCATAAGTACAACAAATTTAATTTATAAGACGAATTAGTTAAGGATTTTAGAGCATTTGGCTTGGAGAAGAGGAGATAAATGGATAATTCGCTTATGGGAAGCTTAGGGAGTGCATGGACAGGGTCAATAGGAAAGACAGAACAGGTGGCCGCAAACGTTGGCTGATGATACCAAACGAAATTTATGTTATTAATACTTCTACGTATCCTTATGAATCTGCGTAAGATATTCCACTTAAAAGAAAATTATCTTGTTATCTTTCAAGGCCTATATTTTTGGTGAGAACTCTTCACCATATAACACACCATTATGATTTGCTCAATTAATTCGAGCCGAGAAGAAAACAATATCAAATATCAAGAACATTATAATTCTGAGTTATGGTAAAGTTAACTTGATCAAGAGAGCGACTTACTAAGATATAGGGATGCTTCTCAGTAATAGATCATTCGGATCTAACTTTTGTGATATTCAACTTTAAGGAACATATATTTTTCCGCTAATATATATAATATAATAGAACCCAGAAGACAATCAAATTCGTGGATCGAAATGAATTCAAAGCGTGGGAAGATGAAGCTTTATGATCAAAAGTTTATCACAAAAAGAGATAACCTCTAATGATATAAAAATTTATTTTTTATGAAAACGAATTATATATCTCCGTAACACAGAAATAAAGGAAAATAGTGCTTTAGCCTTTGACCGGATAGGGATGTTATGGCCATAGAATATCACAAATCAATAAAAATGGTGGAAAGTTTTCAAGAATTAATGCATATCATCTTCAATCTTGAACTTTTAAATGACTTTTTCCTTTATGCACTCCACAAATTTTTGATGCACCAAATAGTAAGTTTAAAACTTGATGGAAAGCAGATAGATCTATAAATAGGCTCACAGTCTCTATATTTATATGTTTTAAAACTATTCAAATTTAAAAAAAATTGCAGTTTTAATATTAACGATTATTCTTTTAAAAACTGTTGGAAATAGTCACAGCAAACAATTCATAAATCCTTGATTTCCCAATTCAGGTCCTGGCACTGGTTTCAGTTACAATTTTCCATTGGAAACTGTCGCCTGTGCTAAACTAACAACAATTTACAGCTTAGCTGGCGATTGGCAATCGATTTATATGCCAATTTGCATAATCATTTAGTTTACACACACACACACACACTCACCTGAGCCGTAACTGTTACATACTCATCTATTTTGCATATATTTAAGGCCTCGCTCTGCCGCCTGGGTCCAGACATATTGGCAATAACTTTTGCTCAACCCAAAAGGTTCGCATAAAATTTGCTTGAATTTTTATATGAAATTGATTTTTGCTCTGGCATCGCCCACTTTCCGGCAGACAGCACGGCCTTCCGTTCCACTCGGATTTTTCTTCTTCTTCCTCTTTTTTTGTTTGCATGCTGTGCGTATTTACCTTTTTCTGGGGCACAGGATATGGACGGAGGCAACACGGTAACGATTTCAACTTCGAACTCTTGCCGCATGAGAAATGCGAAAAACGAAAGTCCTGGGACTTGAAGTGATTTTCATGTCCATCCTTTGACCATACTTTCTTGACTTTTACTGGCCTGATTCGTAGTGCCGGCGTCGTCCATACAATTGTCTGTCCAAAGGGTCTGTCTGTGTGTCTGTTAAATTTTCATAAATTTCAAATTTCTTAACTTATGAAAGTTACATAAATTGTTTAAACTTTTGGCATGGCCAGGCCAGGCTGCCAATCTTCATTCATTTTGGCCTCATTAAAGCGCCCTCAAGGCAGACTTGGCCCACTGAATTATTTATATGGCATACGGCAAAGGCAAGAAATGTACATTTATATACGTGTATATATATACCATATATATATATATTTGTATAGGTAACTCGGACACGGACATGCACATGAACACGGTCTGTGCTTGGACTTGGGCATAAGCAGGGTAATGTGCGCCATTTTTTTTTTTTGTTCTAACTGCTTTTTTTGGCCAAGGTGCAGTCGGCCGAGCTCTGCGACCCCCCGAGGCGGAACTCAAAAACTTGAATAGAAGGAAGTGCTGCAAATTATGCCGGTAGCACTTTTAGTTAGCAGCAGCCAAAGCCGAGAGGAAGTCAGTTGTTTCACTTTGGCTTTTATTTTAACTGGTTTATTTAGGCACACACACACACACACACACTCTCGCATATGCTTAACCAAGCTGACATATTTATTTTTGAATAGACTACACCTCAGTTAGCTCAGTTAGCCAAGTTGGTTAAGTTGGCCAGGGGCACTGGACGTGGACATACTTTTGAAATTGCATATACAATGAATTGCTTTTAGCCAAACTGAGTTTGCCCTGGCTAAAGAGATTTCTTAATTACATGATTAAGATCTTTAAACCTAGAAAACTTTAGGGATTTTCCTCATTAAAGAAGAAGCTGAACCCTGTTCGCCACTGTTCAAAACCGATACCAACTGTGCCTTAATAACTCTTACTGTCAAAATTTTTGGCCCTAATGGTGGTTGCAAAGCTCGTCAACGCACTATAAAAATGTCATTATCGGTGCAAAAGTTTTCCTTATATCACCCATCAACTGTTCACCAAAAAAATGAAAAAAAGGGCAAAGAAAAAGCGAAAAATGAATGAAAAATTTGCATATTTCACAAGATGGAGAACAGAGCCAGAAGCCCAGGAAAATGCCAAGACACCAACGCCATCCTGCTCTGTCGGGACTGAAGTTGAAGTTGAAAAATGAAAGGGACGCGACCGAAGCAAATTGAATTGCCAACTGAACTGCAGGCAGTGGTCGCTGTGCTTATCATTAAATTCAAATATCAATCAATTTATCATAAAATGAAAAGCCACAGAAAACAGTTGAGAAGTGACAACAACAACACCAACAACAACAACAAAGAACTGTAGAAGCCAATGAATTTGACATGCTGCAGCAGGTAACAGTTGGGAGCTGCAGTTGATGCTAATGACAATGCTGATGCTAATACTAATGCCAATTCAATTGACAAATGATTTGCCTAATGAGCTTATTAATCTTATGACAGCTGACTGATAAATCGGTTGGAATCGTGGAATGCACTTTGATTCGTTGGGTCAGTAACATGGGCTTTACTCTACTCCTTTAACAGGAATTAGGATCATTGTCCTTCAATTTCGAACAAATTATTATAGTTGTATAAGTGTTTTTTGCTAGGAAAGAGAATCAAGAATTCCCATAAGCGTTTTCAAAAACAAAGTTCTGATTTGATTTTTGAACAAATTTTCATACCATAATCGGTGCAATGTTGGAGAACGTCTATGGAAGTCTATGGTAGAATAAAATTTTTTTTTGTGTATTTTGTGTTATTACCGTCTTGGCAGTATAAGATTTTAGCTATAAATTCTTACACTAAAGTGGAACGCAATACAATAAACAATTAATGGAACCCTTATTTCCACTCGATGTTAAAACAATCAGTGAATCGATATTCATCATAAATTGCGATCGTAATCACCACATTAGTTGCAGAAATGCAAAGAAACGATCCAAAGAACATTTTAACCTTGAAACGCACAAATAGATCGGGGTTTCTGGCGACTCCGAAGGCTTTACTGCAGAATATCATCAATATTTTGGATTAGAGAGTCAGGATGACAGAGTAAGAGTAATTTTCCAAATATTATACTATTAAGATTATTTTTGAACGAACTAAAATATTTCGAAAAATACCGAACGGTTCAAAATTAAAATACCACAAGTCTCAATGGAACATCCTTTAGTAGCACACGTTGGGCGCCACAGTTTCAAAAACAAATTGAGGCCGATGAAAAATTTATCTTAATTTGGAAGAGGGTCAGCAGAGTATGAATTTCATGAGTTCGATCGATCTCAAGACATATATTGGGCTCATTACATTAAATTAAATTTTTCCCTCTTTTTTCTTTATATTACATGGATTTGAGTAAAGTATTTTTGTCGAATCGTGAAGAGATAATCTTGAGGCAGTCCACTCAATAATATTTCTCCACGATTCGACATTTTATCATAGCTTTCTAATCATTATTCAACTGATACTTTAGTTATTCGACTTTCACAGGTCGCTTTTAACTTCTAAAAACTTTCCTCAAATTTTCAGCTCTCATGAAATCGCCTTTGCTGTTTAAAAACCCATCCAACAAGGCTAATATAAAAGTTTACAATTAATAAATGTCAAAATCAAGAACATTTATTTATGTTTATCATCCATTTGGCGCATAATTAAAATATAAAAGATCATAAAATCAACAAATATGCGAACAGCATAAAAACAATAACAAAAGTAATCAAAATGTGACGCACTTTACTCCCGGATCCTGTCTCCCTTATCCACCATAGAGCCCAGCCGGGGCCCCAACCATTTGATTTTATTTGGTTTGGTATGGTTTGGTTCAGTTTTGTTTCGTTTTGTTTCGTTTTGCTTTTTTGAAGCAGCTGTTTTTATAGCTCATAAATTCGTAAGATGCTGTTTGTGGAATTGGCAAAGGGCTTCCCGAGACCGAGGCAAAGTCAAGACATCAGAATTCATTGCCTTTTGCCAAGTTCTCTATACAAAATGGAAGTGGTTCTGTCTGTGTAAATATATATATATGTATGTATACATATAGATATATATTTATCCTTTCGCTGGTTGAGTCTGGCAGAGTCGAATCAATACAAAATTGATGAATACAAATGATCATAAAAAACAATAAAAAGCAATGCCAAAAAGCATCTGGAGTTTGCCAAGAAAACAAAGCGTAGTCGAAGCCTTGTCCTGATTTGGTTATAAAAATCCCGGCCACGTATTTATGTCTGTTTTTATACCCTAGAAAATATGCAAGTCTATGTCAGAATAGGGCATATTAAGTGTAGAGATAGGAAATAGGTATGATCATCAGACTGAGCAGATACTGTCTGGTTGTTTTAGAGGCCTCGCGGGTTTTTCCAGGCAAATGCACTTCATTCATTATTCATATGCTGCTTTATAATGGCATCAGTCATTGATTTGAAATTAATTTCGCGGAATCAAGCAGCTGGGCAATAAATGTGTCTCGGCTGCCTGCAGGATGTTGAGGTCCTCTAGAGGACTTGTCCTTGTCACATGTCTGCATTTGGCGTCGATGGCAGCTCCGTTTGGTTAAGTCTTTGAGGCAGAGCCAGACAGACTTTACTTTGCATGATTTCAACCATATCATCGTTTATCGGCACAATCTAAGGACACACACTCACTCACTCACACACACACACACATACACGTTTACAGTTGAGTTGCAGAAAGAAATGAAGTTTAGGTAAATATACATAGACAAATAGACAGGGATACGCACAGGCGGACATGGTGCGATACGGTGTAAGGATGAGATAGAGAGACAGAGAGTGGGAGACATCCTTTGAAAGGAAATTGATTTCAATCAATCAAATGTTGTGATTACTTTACTCAAGTGCCACACACTTGGCACAGTTCTGTCAGGCTATCAGCCAGTTTGATTTCTTCCTGTATCGCTGCAGATCCCCACACCACACGCTAACCACCCACTACCCACCCGTGCCCCACTTGCGGCTGTTTGCAAGCCATTAGCAATAATTTACTTAAAGGCTTAAATGAAATTCAAGACGCAAAGACACTTAACCGAACACTATTTGGCCCGGAATTAGTTTGCCAGTGTTTGATGATATCGTACGACTCGATAAACATTGAACTTGCCAAGTTCAACAATGTCAACTTAAAGATTTGCCAAGCTCACAAAGTTGTTTGAAGAGCCAAAAGCTTTTAAATTGTAATCGAAAGCCTATACAGCAGATGGCAGACAGTTTAGGTGCTTTTATTAAGACAGAAGTAGAACTAAAAGTAAGAACTTTCCTTTGAGCTAAATAAACTTTAAAAAGTTTCTTTTCTGTTTGGAAAATAGGAGGAAACTACTTTCCTACTAAGGACTAAACCTCTACAAATACTAGAGGTGAGTTGTATTGACTTAAGCACTGATTACGTTACTTACAAAAAAATTACATTCTAGCCTTAAAAATGAGAAAAATGCTCATGGCTTTTTAAGCTTTTTCTTAATCATAAGTGAGAGGATTAAGAAAATATATCAAAATCATCTGACACAAAACTTAATATGTTTTTTTAATACTCTTTTCAAATCAAATAGTTATTCACTTTGTCGCAAAGTATGTAATGAATTGAGGGAATAGTCGTAGACCCCAAAAGTTACTTTCAGAATGGTCAGGATGACAAATAAAATCGATTGAGCCATGTCCGTCTGTATGTGTGCAAGCTAGTCCCTCAGTTATCTATTGCGCTATCTTAATGAAACTAAGCACATAGCCTTCTTTTGGCATGCGTCAACACATTTCTTGAAACCAGCCGGATCGGACCTCTCTATCATATAGCTCCCATATAACCACAAATCGCGCTTTCCCAAATTTCCAATGTTTGTCAACGTATTAGACTGAAAATTCATACACTCCCAAGATTCGCTATTATCTACCGCTATCTTCGAAAAGATAATGACATATTCAGCACCCCGAAGATAATTCTTCCTTATTTGTTTTTACTTAAATTGGACAAAATATTCTAAAGCATAGCTTCGGCCTAACCTCTAAGCAAAATTCGATGGGTAAGATTTATTCAGTTTTAAAGCTTCAATGTGCTTTGGCCCTGAGCTTTAAGTCAGATTGGATTAGTAAGCCGTAATTATTAATATTATTTTGATACATTTTCAGTAGATTGTTTTAATGTAAATATTATATTATAAAAAAGCAATAAATCTTAAAGCTTCATTCTAGCGAAAATAATTACATTTTAATGCCATAATTAATGTTAATTTTAAATGATTCAAATGATAAATAAAAAAGTGTATATCCTATCGTCGGCAAGGGCAAAAGCAAGAACAAGTCAAAGGCAACGGGCACTTAATGGTTTTCATTTAATTTATTAAGTGCCGCCTACAAATATTATTGATAATTAACTTTTCACGGGCTGAAGCACAGGCGAAAAACAAGTGATAATTATTGACTCTTTATGACCGAGGAAAACTCAAATTGGAATGGGATATGGGAAATGCAAAATGGAAAACCGAAATCAGCGGGGACCGAGAAATGCATTTTCAATCGTTTGCATTATTAAATATTTAATCAAGCTGCGCGCGCAGATTAAAATTGCATTAAAAATGCCAACCCTGAACGTATTAATATTATATAAAATTGAAAAACTGAAAAGAATGAAAATGGTTGCCGAGTTGTAGGCGGGGACCGTTGTCAGCTGTGAAATGGCAACCGCAAAAAAGTATTTAATATGCAGCCCGAGCACAAAAAGCTTGGGTGTGAATAACTGAATATGTGAATAAGTGAATAAGTGAATACATTCGAAGCGAGGCCAAACCGAATGAAAATGGAAAACCAGAAGTCCCCAAAAGTAGTTGTTATTGAGGCGGCGCAGCTTTATATGATGTAAAGCCAACAGGGCGTATGAGTGTTGCTCACTCCAGCTGCCTCCATAAAGCACTTCTTATGGCAAGGGGACAGGAGTTCTGACATCCTTTTGCATACATATATATTTATACTCTTTTGGAAGAAAATAGTATATTCACTTTGTCCGAAAATATGTAATGTATTGAAGGAAACGTCGTAGACCCTCAAAAGTTACATTCAGAATAGTCAGGAGGACAAAGGAAATCGATTGAGCAATGTCGGTCTGTCTGTCCGTCTGCCCGTCGTTGTATACAAGCTAGTCCCTTTTTTTGTTATACGTCAGCACATTTGTCGGAACCGGTCCGATCGTAGTTCTATATCATGGAGCTGCCATGTAACCATATATCGGTTTTGCCCATATATTTCATGCTTTCCATCTTTTTGGACTAAAAGTTCATATATTTCTAAGATTCTTTATTATTTACCGCTCAACCGAATTTTATAAGTATCGGACTTCTGTATCATATAGCTGCCATATAACCATACATCGGTTTTTGTTATATTTCGCATGTTTTGCAACGTATTTGACCGAAACTGTACATTATCCCAAGATTTATTATTATCTATCGCTCCACCAAATATCATTTGGATGGGACTACTATTTCGTAGAGCTGCCAATGAATTATTAATCGGGTTTACCCAAATTTTTTTTTATAGATGTCATTTGACCAAAAGTCGGTTTTGCTCATATTTCCCATGTTTCCCAAAGTATTGAACTGAAAGTTCACATATTCCCAAGATTTGTTATTATCCACCGCTATCTTCGAAAAGAGTATGAAATCTTCGGCGTGCTGATGATAATCCCTCCCTACTTGTTTTTTCATTTTTGGTGTCAAAGTTATTGACAACAGAGCAAAGTTTGTTTTTGCATCATTTGCTTATGCTTGGCGCCAAATATGCATAATAAAATGCAAAAATTCAATTAAAATTTCTGAATATGCACAAAGTGAATCTCTTGTGTCCGTCTGTCTGTCTGTCTGTCTGTCTGTCGGGTAGTATGAACGCAGGGTCAGCAGGCGTTGGGTGTGGCAACAAACACAAGCCAAAAATCATGCCACACATAAAAATGGCAAAAGCAGCGCATAAAATTCGCGACAAAATGCGCATAGTCCTGAAATTGTCGACTGCCATAATGAAAGCAGCTGCATAGTGGCCAAGGCACACATACACACACAAATACACCCATATATCCTTACACACACAAACACACACACACACACACACACAGATAGCTCATACATATGCAGTTGTAGCTGGCATGTGCTCATTGGGGCCATTGGCAGCTCTCTGCGGTGGCAACAACTGCACACAAGTGCTGCGCATTTGGTAAAAACATAAAGAATACCCTGCAACTGCATTGGAGTAAGTGAACTATGCTATGCTCTTTGAAAATTGCAGGATCTTCCATTTATTTATTACCAAAATGCATTGTTTGTTTTTATTTGAGAATTCAGTAGAAAATAATCTCGTCGAAAGTTGCCCAGAAAAAATCCAAACTGCAGAACAATGAGATTTTATATATTCAATTCTATATACCAATGTCTATAAAGCCAGATAAAAAACTTCGTTTCTCAGATTTTTCTTCTCGGATTAATCGCAATTTTATTTCATGGTAGTACTATTTATATGCATTTTTCGACATCTTCGTGAGTTATTGCCATTTTCTTGAATGGTCTCCAGAGCGTCGAGTCGCGATTAATTCCTTTAGCACCACCCGAGCAGCCACATAAAAAATTTATCAATTCTTGGACTTTTGACTTACGTGAAAATCTGAGAATTTCTGATATTCCCCCTGGAATGAATTCGGTCACTTTGAAATACGGCGTTTCCAATATCCTCAATAAATAATCGCCCAGAACGAGGCATGCCTTTCTTATATGAACTGTCAGCCTTTCTCGAAAGCGCGATTCCAAAAACCAAAGCGTTTTTAAAAATAAAGATGTCCTCTTAAGCGTTTTCCAATATTATCAAGAATTCCCTTCTCCATGCAATTAATTTGAGGTGTGAGGCGCCTGATGTTGATATCAATCTAAAGATAGTTAGAATCTAAAATCCTGGGAATCGGCCCAAAAAAAATCCAGTTCACTTTTCCAAAATATTTTGTTACAACACTTTCCTGACTAAAATATATACAGCACTATGTCTTCACCCGGATTCAATAGCTTAACTTACCAAATTTATATCAACTTTTACATGCTATAAGCTTTGCACAGAATCTATAACCCATTTAATTCAAGAGTAAGAGTATTTAATAGTCTACATAAATTAAATTCATAAATTTTCTGACATTTTATTATAATAATTTGAGTATTTTTTGCGCCTATTGCATAAATTGCGCCACAATTTTAGTGCTGAGCTTTGCGTTTTTGTCAGATCACAAAATGCAGAAAAAAGACAAAGCCTAAGGGAGCGCGACTTGAAAAATACCCTGTAAAGTAAAGTTAGCCCAAAATAAATACAATTAATAACCAAAATGGAACAGAACGAGCTAATGCCATCTATGGGTAGTTGGAAAAAAGGATTATCTATTATATATGCTTATTCTGAAAGCTTTAGAAACTCTCACTGAAATATACTGTATTCTGTATTCTGTAAATTCAAAATTTGAATATTGAATGAGTCAAAGTTTGACTTTTGGTCATCACAACTTTCATGAGCTTTTTCCAAAATATTTTCCACGGCCACAACCCAAAAAATAATGTAAAAGTCGAAATGGCTAAAAGGAAATGTGTACCAAGTATAACACTTTAATAGATGGCCATAATTTAGCTAAAAATTTGTTTTGTTTTGTTTTTTTTATTGTTGCAGGTCAGCTGCTAATGCTGCTTTATTGTTATGGATACTTTAGGGCCGATGGTATTGTTGTTGTTGCTGTTGTTGTTGTTTCCTTGTTTTTTCAGTTTGCCGCAGACAACACCACATTATTCGCACATATGATGCAAGCACTTGAATGAATCTGAGTGCCATATGAGTGAGAGAATGTGTGAGTGTGACTGTGAGTATGAGTATGACTGTGAGTATGAGTATGAGTGCCAGCATGAGTGCTAGTCATATGCATATGCAAATGCCGATGTTAACAGCATGTTTGGCATGCTAATGCTCAGCCAGCATGTTGTCATAAATTGTGACCACAAAAATTGCCAGCTTCTAGTGCCACTCGCCATCTGCAGTGACCTTTCAACTGTTTGGCTATAAAACTGCCGTTCTGGCTACTTTATAACTTAAAGCGAGCCAAAAGCTGGCTGCGATAAGCTGGCATCAGCAAGCCGTACTTGGACATAACCCATCCGCTTGCTGCTCTAACTCGTATATCACCATCAACGCCGGCACCGGACAGCCGCCCATTGATTACCACTTACCAAATAAATTACTGGGACAGCCGACAGCGGATGCCGAGCATAGAGAACTTGGTCCACTCAAATGCACAGCGCTGCAGGCTAAACTTTCACCAGGAAACTTTCACCGCTGGCAGTCGCAATCGCAGTTACAGTTCTCCAGTTTCCAGTTCAGGTCAGGAACGTGTAGAGCAGCATCAACGTCAGCCGGAGGCGCAATTTTTCTGCTCTATTTGCGCTCGTCTATAGCCAAAAATTTCAGTGCAAGCACCTAAAACTAACATCGAGATGCCATTTGCCGGCCACTTCCCCAGTTGCGCTTGAGTGCGTCTTGAGGGCGAAAGTGTTGTTGGCAGCGGCATTTTGGCCACTTGCAGGACCAACAATCAGTTCCTAACCCAAGAGCTGCTGCTTCGGCTTCTTCTTATCACTTGGGCATTAGCACCCAGCACAATGGACACGTTTTAGAGATGTGAGTTGGTAGAGAACTAAGGAATTCAACTTGAATCAGCTCAAAACCGCACTTGATTTTAGCTGGTTCTTTGGGTTCTTTGGTGCGCCCTGTCAGGAA
>JBANCY010000534.1:0-28633 GCA_037040045.1 Phorticella flavipennis | reverse complement strand
CCCCCCCTCCCCCCCCCCCCCCCCCCCCCCCCCCCCCCCCCCCCCCCCCCCCCCCCCCCCCCCCCCTCCCCCCTCTTCTCCTTTTCTACTGCAAAAGAGGGACGAATTGGAGGAAGATGAAGAGGAAGAAGGGCAAGCGGAGGAGGAGGAGGTGGGTCGGGAGTGAAAAACATTTAAACAGGATGCAGCAACAGCAGCAGCAAGAGCGGCACCCGGCACCCAACCCGGCACCCTGCACTCGGCACTCGCCACCCGGCACTCGCCACCCGGCACCCTGTAGCCAACCAACCAACCAGTTGGCATCCCCATTTTGGCGGCCAAGTCGAGCCAAGTCATGCAGCCGAGCTGGAAATTGCTTAAAAATTGCCAGACAGTGCAAATATGTTCCGGGGGACGAAATGGCCCGGGGCACAAGCAGTACGGGTCTCTCGGTCTCGGTCTCGGTCTGGGTCTGGGTCTGGGTCTGAGTCTGGGGCTGTTGCTGTTGCTGGGGCTGGATTTGGGAGCTGTTTTGGCCAACCCCCCCCGACCCGAGTTGACAGCGGCAGCAACTAATAGTTTTTGCTCCCGACAAAAAAAATTAAATAAATAAAAATAAAAAAATAAACAAGATAGAGTGCTGCAGACGAGAGTGCACGACTGCGGGTATACCCTGCTCCCACGTGAGGGATATTGTTACATTCGCCTTATACAGTCACACATACACACTTATACCGTAAGACAGCGTGAGCCGAAGTCGGCGCTGCGTCAACCGCCCTTCCCATAGGTAGAATTTATACACTCTTTTGCGCCTAACTTCTGTGTTTTTTATCCGATCGAATTGAAAGTTTTGGGATGAGTTTGAAATACAATCCAAAATACGTGCATTGAAAAACTTGTTCTTAATTAAAAAATTACACCTATAATCAAATTTTATAATTTGCGGGGGAGAGAGACCAGGGATCGGAAAGTGGAGGAACTGTTTTTTTTCCATCGACAATGCGGAGCTACATGCCAAATTGGGTGTTCCTAGCTATCACCGTTAAGCCGCCAGGTAGCGTAATGTATATTTTACCTTTTGCCATTTTAGCCCGTTTTCGACCATTTCAGAGCTTCATTACTTCGGTGTCTATGATCCGATCATTCTGAAATTTTTAGGATTAGTTTATAACATCGTCATGAATATATATTCTGGAATTTGAACCAATATAATAAGGGTTGTAGAAAATATAAGCCCTTACTCAATTTAGGGGGAACAAAATTATTGGTACCTACTTACCAAATTTCATGATTCTTGCATAAAAATTGCGACTGCTATACACATTTCGTCACTTTACGGGAAAATGGAGGTATGTATCAAAGTTTTAGGAAATTCTACTATACAGTTGTCGATTGCTCTATAAGTGCCTAAGTTATAGCCATTTTATCGATAATCGTTTTTATCGATTATCGGGTGAAGGGGGCGTGGCATCCGAAATTCGAAACAAACTCGAACTGCGTATGCTATACATGGATCTTCAGGCAAGTTTGAAGACTGTAGTTTTTGTAGTTTCCGATTTCGGCGCGTTCATACAGACGGACGGACGGTCGGACAGACGGATATGGCTATATTGACTCAGCTATAGATAGTGATCAAGATATATATAATTTATGGGGTCTGCCACGCCTCCTTCTGCCTGTTACAACAAAACGATTATACCCTTTTTCCCACTTTCCAAATGGGATCAGGGTATAAAAAGAATGGTAAAAGTTGTACAAAGATCAACTTGCTGCCGCCTGCCTAAGAAACACCCGCAGCGACACTAAGCCCCCTCTGCCACTGCACACCACCCCGGGTGTCCCCGGCTGTCAGTCGGGAGGAGGATATAGGGTTTTGGGGGGCATTGAAATGCAAAAGCATTTCATTTGCCGCCTCGCAGACAAAATTCAAAATCAGCAAATTACGTGCCAAGGCGAAAGGCGATGGGGGGGCCGATGTAACTAACACTTTTCCGACTGCAACTGCAACAGCGGGGGTGCCCCAGAAGCCGGGCGGCGGGGGCTGCACACCAACCCCCATTCGTAGTGGTAACACCCCCCTGCCAACCCCCAGCTCATTTCAGTCTCATTTTGTGTGCTTCCTTCGGGCTGCTCCTGTTGCCGCCGCTTAAGACGACATGTAATTATCGTTTGCCCCGAAAAGAAAAACCCCTGTCACAGTGACTAGTGACTAGTGACAAAAGCGTGATCACTGTTTTCAAGTTCCCAACAAGTAATATACCACAGTCAGTCAGCCACTCTCATGCACTCCACTGATCAGCGAAAAAGGGAACTACTTTTCTATTTCCAAATGGGTTTTGAACCGCGAAGTTACAAAAATTTCTTAGGCACGACAACGCTCAACAAGTGTTTCATATCAGTAAACTATAAGAACTTCTATTCGAAATCTATTGGACTATATTGGACTCTAAACAAAAGTTTTTATTTGGTTTTTGTTTCGATCTCGGTTTTTCCTTAATAAAAAACTTTGGGACTATTCAGCTCAAAATTATCTCTGGCTCAACTATTCTCAACTAATGCCAAGTACAGCCAAGTTAGGGTGAACTACGTCATATGCCCAGCTTGGTTCGGGAGAGAACAAAATATTGACACTACGTTTCCGAAATTGTTAGATTTTTTCCAAAACAAAAAACTAAAGTTCCAACAGCTACCGATTCTCAAAACTAAACCGAAATGGCTCCGGCATAGCTCGAAATGCGCAAAATTTTTCAAAAGTTCGTAAATAATTCACATTTTTGATATATTTTGGGACATCAAAAATTCAATTAAAAAACTTCCAACAGTCATCAAATTATTTTTTCCATCGAAATTCAATTTTTCAGAGCTTGGTCTGAATTTCTGATGACATTAAATAGTGGAATATCTATATCTATAGTGGATATATGTATATGAAGTAGTTAGAAAGTTGTTAGTTAGAAACAATTTAGTTTATCTTATTTTGATTTCATACCCGATTCAGAGTTGGTTCACAGTAAACAATTTTTTGTAGCGCCGATTCCACAAGGGTTGGGCTTAAAATAGTTCCTAATTCGAGGCTTATATACTGTGTACTTACGTTCAAAATTTCAAAATGAAACAACAATACAAATATGATTGGGTTTTTTAAAACCAACGTAGGTCTAGGTAGGGACCTCGGTGGTACAGTGGATAGCGCACTGTCCCGCCAAACAAGAGGTGCGAAAAACCCTCCTAGAAAAACTAGGTTGTGGCGTAGGAACATAAAACATAAAAATGTTCTTCAGTGAAGGAAGCAGAAATAGAGGAAAATAGAGCTTCAGGTTTTGATCCGAATAAACATATAATAAATAATAATGGTCTAGAGTGAAGAAAAGATTGGAACTTCGCTTAGGAAGTTTTTGCAGAACTTTTGATACCAAATAAATATGGGAGCTCGGGCTATGATAATGCCAGTTTTGATGGAAAAGGTTTGATAAAAGGAACCCCTTTGAACCTGCTCGATTCGACGCCAACTTCAACTGAAATAGTTTCCGAAGAATTTCTAAATCGCCTTAACACTAGTTTTAATATTTTCTTCAAAAGTGTTTTGCAACCGTTTCGACTCGATACCAATTAGGACATAATACTGTTACTTTGTCTAAGGCAGCGGTTCCGGTTGTGGCAAGTAACCGTTTCAGTTTGCGCAACACTATTTGGTTCAGGCGTTCATGCCCCAACTTGCGGCAACGTTCAATTCCCGATGATTGGCAACAGCTGCGGGTTGACAGCCGCGGGCCAAAGCCAAAGCCAAAGCCATTTCCAGCGCCACTCGCCATTTCCCTAGCCATTTCCAGCTCCAACTCCAGCTCCAACTCCAACTCCAACTCCCACTCCAGCTCCTACTCCAACTCCCACTCCATTTCCTTCAGTTCACTTCAGGTAACAGTTGTGCTCCCCCCATGCCCCAAGCCAATGACAATCGCCAGTTAATGAAGTCAGCTCCACTCTTAGTGCTTCCCCCCACGGCCGATGCACAGACTCAAGTGGTATTTGGCTTGGGTAAGGGGGAAGGGGGGACGTTGGACAGGGAGGGAGTTGGGCCGTTTGAAGGGGGCGGACTGGGCATACGTGTTGGTATTTTGCACTTACTGAAATTTATTTAAATTTTGCGCCTGCCTTTCGGTCTGCCGATCCAACTCTACGCGTCCCTCCCACCTGTCCCAGCTGTTCCTCCTGTCCCCCCCTCCTGTACGGCAATCCGATTACTTTCGCTGTCTAAATAATTTCGCAAAACGGTTTCGGGTTATTTGAGCTGCGCTTTGGGGCCGCCTCAAGGTGAATGGCAGAAAAAAAAACAAGTAAGGAAGGATTATCTTCGTCGCGCCGAAGATTTCATACTCTTTCGATACATAGAGAAGTCCGATTCTTATGAAATTTGGTGGAACGGTAGATAATAAAGATTCTTGGGAGTATTTGAACTTTCAGTCAAATGCCTTGGAAAACATGCAAAATATGGGCAAACTCAATTTTTGGTTATATGGCAGCTGTATGATATAGATGTACGATCCTTATGAAATTTGGTGTAGCCGTAGACAATAACGATTCTTGGGAGTGTGTGATCTTTCAGTCAAATGCCTTGGAAAACATGGGATATATGGGCAAACCTAATTTTTGGTTATATGGCAACTATATAATATAAAACTCCAATCATTATGAAATTTAATGAAACGGTAGATAATAACAATTCTCGAGAGTATGTGAACTTTCATAACAATACGTTGGAAAACTTGGGAAATATGGGCAAACCCAATTTTTGGTTATATGGCAGCTATATGATATAGAAGTCCAATCATTATGAAATTTTGGAGAGTGGTAGATTATAACAAATATTGGAAGTACAAAAGCTTTCAGACCAATATGTTGGTAAACATAGGATATATGGGCAAAATAGCAAAAAAGCTATATTATATAGTAGATACCATCGGTTCCGATATATGTGCTGACACATAACCATGTCCATATGTCAAGTTTCATAATGATAGCTCAAAAACTGAGGGTCGCGGACTGATAGACGGATTTACAGATGGAGAGACAGACTGGTGTCCTCCTGACCACTTTGACTGTAACTTTTGGGGGTCTACGATGTTTCCTTCAATGCATTACATACTTTTGGACAAAGTGTATATACTATTTTCTTGGAAAAGAGTATAAAAAACCGAGCCAAACCAACGGTAATTACTTAAAAAGCTGCCTCTGACTCTGCTCCCAGTGACTGCGACTGCTACTGCGACTGCGACTTGTGACTTGAGCGAGCGGTAACTGTGACTCGTTGTGACTTGTGCGTGTGCCCGGTTTATAGCACGTTTGGGAGTTACGTCGTCCAGTGCCGGTGAATGGCTTAAGGCCGACCAGGCGCACTTTGTGCCGGGGTGGTGCTGCTGGAGGGGGGACTCTTGGGGCAGGTGGGGCCTGAGGGGGCGTGTCTCTGCACTTGCGCGGCTGCCGCCCATTTGAAAAAGTGAAATGTAAGTAATTAAAATTGCCAGCATTTCGTCTCGTAATTCGAAACTCTGAACTTCACATATCCCAGACATTTCGGGTTGGGGGGTTGATGTGGGGGGCGGAGTGCTCGTTTTATATGGCCTTGTCTGCTCCATAGAGAGTGGCATGGGGGGGTAAAGGTGTGTTATTTGGGGGTAAATAAACGATCATTATGTGATAGTTTGAGGCGTTGACTTCGAAAAGCTTGCAAACATTTGTAATATGCCCGCAAGATGGGTGCCGATAATTGAAAGTGATATAGCTTTGAGTAGGTTTTCCAGTCAACTATAATTAGTGTTACGTTAAAAATCGAAGTTCAAACAAATTTCAGACTTTTTTTGTGATCAATCATTAGCAAGTCGAGTTTCGCGGTTGAAGTTAAGTTCAAGCAAATTGCTAAAGAAATTATACTATAGATATTATATTGTTTCACATATATTATGGTTCCCAGTGTTTTCCTTTGCTAATCCTTTGGCTATAGAAAGTTTTCATTTGATTGATTGATTGAACAGCACAATGTTATGCACTGTTGAAACTGTTTTCCTAGCCAGAAATAGCTAGATAGAGAAGCTGTAGAAGAATCATATGTCTTCCGTATTCCGGACGGATCACTGGGTGCCAGTAGTACTAGCAGTACTAGCAGGGGTGTTGGCATCTTCTTTCTTCAATCCAAAACAAACAATTCGTTTCAGAATGCATCAATTCTTATTTTGAAATGTATTTAGTCCGTTTTCTGTGTAATAAAGGGCAAATAAGGGGAAACTTTTCCGATTTTTATATAAACTTTCGTTTGGAAAATGTGTGTATGTGTCTCCAAATGAGTCATTCTTCACAGAAATTCTTTGTTGGATTGCCCATATGGGGCCTCGGTGGACCAGTGTATAGCGCACTCGCCCGCGAAACAAGAGGTGCGAGTTCGAATCCCGCTCATGTCGATAGGCATGACCCTCCTAGAAAAACTAGGTTGTGGCGTAGGACTTGAAATTCACCCAGGTAAAATAAGTTATTCAGTGAAGGAAACAGAAATAAAGAAACATAATGCTTCTGGCTTTTACCCGATGGGGTTGTTATGGCCATATAATAGCTATAATAATGAGAATTTCATATAAATTAGAATGGTAAGTTTCATTGGAATTATTCGATTTGCTATAGACATTCTGTCCATTTTCATTAGAAATCCAGGAATTTTCTGGTCCCTTATCATCATGTAAAGGTTAATTTTTCGAATTTTTAGAACCATATTGTCCATTCGGTCCATCTTGCCCCTTAGCACAATTACCATCTACATTGTGGGGATTGTTAGACATATACTTTCCGTTGTCCTCAGAGTTGAGGTTTCAATATTCGTGAAAGAAAGTGCAATTATTCAAAATTATTATTATTACATGGCTTTATTAAACCTATCGGGTCAAAGCCTAAAGCACTATTTTTCCTTATTTCTTCTTCTTTCACTGAAGAACTTGTTTTTCGTGGGTGTATTTCAAGTCCTACGCCACAACCTAGTTTTTCTAGGAAGGTCATGCCTATCGACATGAGCGGGATTCGAACTCGCACCTCTTGTTTTGCGAGACAATACGCAATCAACTGGTCCACCGAGGCGCATTATTCAAAATCCCTTATTTATAAAAAAGTCCTGTTTTTTTTGGGCTATAGTACTATATGTGCTTGAACATTTCGATATGGAATTGATACAAATCGCTTTAGTTGAGCCCCGTTGGTCCCCCATTTGGTCCCCCTGTGGATCCCCTGCCCGCAGCAATAAAGAAAAGGTTGAATGATAATTTAATTAAATAAATTAAAAAGTGTCTCATGCGCGCATAAATAAGTTATTCCAATTTGTGTTGAAGACCCCCCTGCCACGACCCACCATTATGCCACGCCTCATTCGGGGCAATAAAGGGCTGCAGGGCGAGGGGAGGGCTGGGGTTGGCTTTGCGTACGGCAATGTTTGCTCAAGAGCTTGTCATTGTGTTGGGAAAACCCTTTTGCTGATTAGGTTTAACATCGAGCTATAGCTGTAGCTATAGCTGTAGCTATGGCTGTATCTGTATCTGTATCTGTGTATCTGGATCTGTGTTTTCATTATTGACACTGTCACTGTCAACAGTTTCGTTGCGTGCGATGGAGGAGGTTCGCACGCCCTTCAATCGTCTGCGAAGTACCCAAACTCCCAAACCTTCTATATAGGCTGCCAGTCAGGCCTCATGCAGCATGCCTCTTGCAGCATGCCTCATGCCGCATGCCCCATTCCGATTTCCATTTCCATTTCGATTCTCATACCCAAAAAATACCCTGCCATTGAGGCGTTCATTTCAATTGGAGCATTGTTTGGCTGGTAAAATTTTCTCGCTTTCTGCGTCTATATTACGTATATTATTTTTGGCTGTTTGTTTTTTCAGCTCCGGCTGTCAGGAGAGGCTGCAAAAACGCCGAAAAGGCACGTAGCTCATTGCCGGAGAGTCGTACGGGAGCCGTGGCCAGGGCACTTTACCACGTTGCTGCCTGGCACTTTGCTTTCATTTCATTTCTCGACTCGAATTGACTCAACTCGACTCGACTCGACTCATCTCATCTCATCTCATCTCATCTCGTTTCGTTATTCGAGATTCGATTTTCCATTTCTTTATGAAAATTGCTGATAATCACACAGAACACTCACACACTCACACACACACACTCAGATATATATATATATAAAGTGCAGGCAGGCCCCTGTCAAGCCAAGTGCGAAGCACTCTCGATATATACTTAGATTTTATTCATTCCGAAAACCCCATAGTAGCAAACCCCACTCCCTGCCTGCCACAAGTGGGGTAGCTTGTTCTCGGTCTTGTTCTTGGGCCTTTGACAGTCAGCGTGGAGATTAGAAAATAGGAAAATGGGAAATGCACATGTCGCATAGTCTATAGAAAGAAATCCCCACCCAAGTGCAAATTAAGTGGAACAATCAATCAGTTTATGCATAAATTATCTAAGAAATCTTCAAATTTTTGTCTTTTTTCTCCAAAATTTTCTTCAATCAATTGGATTATGCTGATTATCTAAAGTGCCTCGGTTAGATTTTTGCCTTGGGCAACACGTTCTATTCAAGTCCCGCACCGCCAACCCAACCCATATTGCACCCTTTGACTGGGTTTTATTTTGAATTTGTTTGATTTTCCCCGCATTTTATTGTGCTTATTGACACAGCCATTGAGCCAAATGTAAGCCTCATCAGTATACCCCATTTTGTGGCAAAAAAAAAATAAAAAAAAATTGGAAAAATTGGCTTGAATTCCAATCACTTAAGCGCTTCCATACTGAAGTCAACATGCAAACAAGGCGGGTGAAACGGGAGCTTCGGCCTAGCGAAGATCCTATACACTTTCCGAAACCAAAAATTCAAAATGTGTTTCTTTGAAAAACGCAACATTCATAAATAAACATCTCATTCGATAAAAGAAATTGTATGCCAGAGTTATATATTTTGACTGATAAAGAAAAATTTATGGCATATTAAATCGACTTGAAATTTAAGGGACTAGGGATTTAAGGTATAAGGAGTATAAATAAGTTCGGTCCGGTTTTGATTTTTACGAAATTTGAAGGTTTATTAAGCACATTTCGTTACCTATATACTAATTTTTGCCATCTTTCTGGCAAATCCCGTGTTCCGCGATAAAAGTACTCTTGCTTTTTTTTTGTGTTATCCATGAATAGATTCATTCGTGGACTTCATTATTATTGGAGAAAGGCTAATCTGCCAGCCATCGATCTGAAAAAAACCAGAAGGAGCGGTGTTTGGTTTATACGGCGAGTGGGCTATTCGGTAAGACTTCCCTACGAAATGTTTCCAAGTAAGTTTTAGCCATTCGACTAATATGTGATCAAAATTTGATATGCTGCAGTATTACTTTGTCCTGTCTATCCGAAAATTGCGGGTGTTTTTCTTGCAATACTGATAAATAAAGCCAAATTTTGACACTTCAAAATTGTATTTTGTCACTTATCTATCCCGGAGTTCTCCATTTACACACCACGAAGAGTTACTCCTTTCAATACACTACAAGCTTCAGCACTAAGTAAGTATATCCAACTGTTCAGATAGAGTATAAAAATGATACGGCGCGGCTTTAGCCCAAATAGCAACAGCAATCCTTGAGCTAAATCCTGCAAAAAATCCTTGTCGAAATATTGTAATGCCATTTCAAGCTTGAAGTGCCCAAATTTTGACAGTATAAAAACCCATATCACAGATGTCAAGTTTTTTGATCAACTGAACAGATCATCTTATGAATTTGGTAGAAAATTCACAGCAAGTTTTTGAAAATATTTTAATTATGTGGTGTTTTTTTTTTTGGGATACGGGGAAGATAGGGAGAGAACGGAGACTGGGACTTGGACTGGACTGAAAAAAGTAAGAAAAAACATATTAAATAATTGAAATTGTCATACCCAAATGAGCCTGTTGCAAGGGGGCAAAAAACAAGAGGCAACTTCTTCAGCTTGCCACTGCAACATTGAAAGTTGGTGATGATGATGATGATGATGATGATGATGAAGATTATAATGTTGATGCTGTGAGCTGACAATGACAATGTTGATGCTGATGACTTTGTATGAGTCAACTGAAGACTTTGCCCCTGTACCCAGTGTCTTCTACAACTTCTCCAACTTCTGCAGCTTGTTCTTCTTCTTCTTCAGGGGGTTTTTGGACTCTGTTTGGTATTGAAAATACATCGAGCTGAAAAATCAGTGAAACTTCAACTGTTGCTACGCTTTATCATTGGCGCTAAGTGTAATTATTCCGAGCTGGGAGAGAGAGAGGCATTATCATTATGACTGATAAAAATAATATACGAGTCCCCTTTCAGCCCCAGACCCAGACCCAGACCCAGTGCCAAGTCTTAAGCGCTTTGGGGGAGCGCTTTATGGTACCCAACCGAAACTTTTCGCTGCGGCAACGTCTGTGTCGCCATCAACTTTGTCGCCTCAGCTCCAAGACCCCATCTAGCCATCTACCCATCCCCATCTACCCATCTTCCCATCTCCATCTCCACCTTCAGCTCCAACTCTATCTTCATTCAGACATTATTTTCATTGAATTGCTTCATGCTCGAAAATTTATTGTTATTATGAGGCAAGTGGCAAGCGGCAAGGGGCAAGTGGGCTGGGAGGCAGGGAGGCAGTGAGGCAGGGAGCTGTGGCAACTTCGAGCAGCGCACTCGGCGCTCTTCAAGCTATTTTCATTTGGCATGATGTGTCGCATCTTATTTTTTCTTCTTCTTCTTCTTTTTGGGGGTAAAAAAAAAAAACAATTTATGTGAAAATTCATAATTGGATTATGGCATTTTCAGCTCTTGGCGCGGTCGTTGGCGTCGCCTCGCCCCGTCTTGCCTCGCCACGCCCCGACTTGCCGCTTAGAGGAGGTCGCGCCGGTTGCAGCCACATTTTAGCTGCAACAACTTGGCGCTGCCTCAAAAATGACAATGAACTTGAAAAGCAAAAGTTGCAACTGATTATACATTCCCTTTTCCATTATATATAGAGAGATATATAGATATAGCGATATTTTTTGCTTTCTTTTCGACTTTTTGATTGACTTGCCAATTGTGGCACATCTTTTATTTTCAAGCCAAAAAACTCAGCCATAAATTGCCAAATTACCTTGAATTTTTGCATTTGGCAAATATTTTAAGAGTGTGAAAAAAATAATAATAAAAAATCAAGTGTGAAGAGATTAACTATGACTCGACGAAGATTTGATACTCTTTTTGTAGTTGGGTTAGATATATGCAGGGTAGATACAGTTCAGTTAGGTTGAAATAGATACAGTTTGCAGGAAGAATTCAATCTGTTGAACTAAAAAATTCTTAACCAAACTCAGAAGAATTCCATTCCGCTGACATCGGTAGCAAATCATATTTGTAGGTTGAATATCTTTTGTGTTTATTGGTCAATCAAAATGAAATTCAGTATCTCGATAGATAGTAAAGTTGTCTAAGTGCATACAAAATTTAAAGACAATAGCTTAAAATACGTAAGATTTATTAGCAAATCTGGCCTTCTACTGAATGTCATTATAATATCATAGCATAGATAAGAAAAAGACAAACAGTAGTGTCATACTTCAAGCCAATAGCTTGAAAAACATGGGCAATATGAAAAATCTGACCTATACATGAATGGCAGCTATATGAATTATGTAGTAGTACGATTCTTCTGAAATTTGGTGGAATGATAGTTAATGAAGAAAGGTAAGTGTGCAGCAAATTTCAAACGCCAAAGCTTGAAAAATATATAAAATCTGAACAAAAGCGATTCTGTTATTTGACTTCAATATGATATAGAAAAACTATTTTATGGCGTAGAATTTGAAATCCACCAAAGTTTCTCAGTGAAGCAAGCCGGAAATAGAAGGAAATAGTGCCTCAAGCTTTGACCCGATGGGGTTGTTATGACCATTTAATTAAAAATGATATAGTGCTAACAATCTTTCCATGCTAATGAATTACATAAGACACCGCTGTAGCATCTTTCATTAAGATAAAGATAAAGATAAGATAAAGACTAATAGATTACTTTGAATACGCTCAGGTGGATAGACCGACGGATAGATATATGGAAAAACTAGGAGACAGTCACATGGAGGAACAAAACGACATTCCATCCTATATAATTCAGTCTCATTCCCAACTTAGGTTAAATTTGTACTGCATACGGCGCTTGCTTTAAAAGATTATAAGCTTACGCAGTTCTCCGAAAGAGTCTATATTGCCATTGAAAGCGGGGAAGGGACAAAAAAGATACCCTGCAAAAACGTTTCGCATTGCATTTAAGCAAGTGATGCGAACGGAGTTTTATAGATGAAATATGCATGTATTTAAATGCGTTACAATAAATTTTTGATTTATTTGCGACGCCATTGACTGAATTTTAAATTACGGCGATTTATTTCGGATTTTTATATATGCAACAAGAAGAACTGAAAAACAACTGAAATATACGTTATATGCGATATATAACAAACAACAACAACCAACAACTACAACAACAACAGAAGCATCTGCCATGCAAATTGAGTGGGATATGATTGTGAATCTGTATGTGATTGTGCCCGGGCACTTAGGATCTGCTTTGGGTTCGGGCAGCTACACCTAGAAATAACAAACTCTGTTTTTTACTGCCGCACATATTTTCGTTTCTTTTTTCTTTATTTTTTTGCACCTTTTGATGAATCCATAGATTTGCCAGACCTACAGTACCATATAATACGGCATATACAGTCGTATAGGTTGTATATTGGTAAAGAGGGTGGCCTGTAAAGTTTACTTCTAAGGGCATAGGATATTAAGCATATTAGGAATTTTCAATTTGCAGGACCTTTTTTGAGATATTTTGAAGGAGAAGGCAGTGAGCTTGAGTTAAGGAAACGAATTTTTATATTATTCTGATTTAAATGAAATAATTTGATTACTTTATTAAAGTTTTTCAATATTTTGCAATTAAAATAGACATAAGCATTACCATAAAGGATCTTAAGGACGATGTGAGGCCCTTCTAGGCATAACCATCTAATCGATTCTCTGCACCGACCTTTCGGATCTCAATACCAAAGGAAAGATATAACAAGGAAAGATATAATAAGGAAATATATCTACAGGTACAGGTTTTCTGTTTTATTAATGAAAACCATTTTGTTTCTTAATTTCATTTATAAACCAAAAGTGGTTATAAATCGGATATTCCAAGTATCGCCCATCGTTAGCTAACACTTTTTCCCAACTTTCTGTCAATTTTCGGAAGCGAGCTCGGAAGAACAGTTCGTTTTTTGATGTGATCCATATACCGATCCAGTTTTTTGTTAACTCGTAAGAGGTGAAGTGCTGGTCAGCCAAGCCATCGATATGAAAAGATACTAATCAGAAGGAGTAATATCTGGGCTATATAGCGGATGGGGTAGGACTTCCCTACTAACTCTTTCCATATAAGTTTTATCGACCCGACTAACATATGGTCGAGCCTTGTGGGAACTTAATCTGAAATCTACTTTAAATTTCAATTAACCAATTAAAATTTATGCTAAAATAGATCATTTTCAAAAAATATATATTGTATAAGGGAGTTCCTTTGGCTATTTGCTGAGTTATAGAATTTGTATGTATTATTTCGCTTGAGTTTCATGATCCACGAGAGCAGTTTTCAATAAAAAATGATTGAGCCTCCAATGTCAAAACTGAGTTATAGTAAGTTATAGTAAGTAAGTTAAGCAAATCAGATTTTGTGAATTATATATGTTATTATTATTATTATATGGCCATAACAGCCCTATCGGATCAAAGCCTGAATCACTATTTTTCTTTATTTCAGCCTCCCTCACTGAAGAACCTCTTTTACGTGGGTGTACTTCAAATCTTATGCCACAACCTAGTTTTTTGTAGGAGGGTTATAGTTAACGACATCAGTGGGACTCGAACTCTCCACCTCTTGTTTTGGCGGAACAGTGCGCTATCCACTGGTCCACCGAGGCCCCTAGCTCTAGATTTTAGTTAAAAATTCGGTTCAGTTTCAAGAAACTGCAACATTCAATGAAATCTGATCGAGCCCCAAATTTCAAAACTGAGTCAATCAAACCAGATTTTGTGGATTTTATATGGTGTATTTTATGTACAAGTAGTACAATCTTCAATTATTCGAATTTTTTCCAAATACAGTCGAACTTCTCTATAGTAAATTTCTATACAATGATGCTCTCCCTATTATAAATTGATTTCAAACACTCAACTTTTTCGTTCCAATTTCATTGTATATAAATATAATTTCAGTATAATGAAGTTTCTATATAATGAAGTGATTTTCTGGTCCCGTCAAGATTTATTATAGGGAAGTTCGACTTGAATTCTTATACCAATTGGAAGTTTTCCCTTAGCCTAAGCCAGTCTCTTCGGGCTTTAGTTCTATTGAACTTTGGGATCGGCCCTCGTTTGTATTTTATGTTTGCCGATTTGCAGTTATTTTAGATGTATTTGTTGTTGTGGTCTTGTTGTGCTGGAAAATTGGCAAATGAAAAATTGAAAAGCATTTTTCACAGTTCCCCCCTCGTCAGTGTCCATCGACGTCGTCGTCGCACTTTTGTTTTCATTTGATTTAATTCGTTGCAATTCAATTTATTTGTTGTCGTTAGTTAGTTGCTTTTCCACTTTGTTGTTGTTGTTGTTGTTGTTTTTTAGTACTTTATTTAACCAACTAAAACATTCAAATAAATAATGAAAACCCACTGTTAAATTGCCGAATGCACAATGCGCCATAACTTTGATATTAAACTGGAAAACCCTCTTAAAAACCCCGAAAAAAACTAACAAAACTCGAAACGATTTGAGAGTTTTCAGAGGGTTTTACGTGGTGTTCGGTGACTTAATTAAGTCGACTCATGTTAACTTAAGCACAGCTTTTACTTTAGCCTGGGAAATTACTGTACATGTCGCGGTCTCTTTAAATGAAAAGCGAACTGAGATAAACCCAACCGAACCGAACCCAAGTCGAGTCGAGCCAAGCGACAATGGCAAAACAAGTCTTAAACGGCCAACAAATTATCAAGAGGAAAAACGAAATGCTCGTAACGAGAGAAACGCGGGGCCAAACCGAATATTTAATACACTTGACAAAAATTATAGAGTTGATTGTTACTTGGGGATTGTTAGAAGGGGCCTCAGTGGACCAGTGGATAGTGCACTGTTCCCCCAAACAAGAGGTGCGAGTTCGAGTCCCGCTCTTAGTTGTGGCGTAGGACTTGAAATCCACTCACTTAAAAGGGGTTCTTCAGTGAGGGAGTCAGAAATAAAGGAAAATAGTGCTTCAGGCGTTCACCCGATGGGATTTTTATGGCCATATAATAATAATACATTCGAACTTTTCTATAGTGAACTTCTATTCAATGATGCTCTCCCTATTATGAATTGATTTCAAACACACAACTTTTTCGTTCCAATTTCATTGTATATAAATATAATTTCTGTATTATAAAGTTTCTATATAATGAAGTGATTTTCTGGCCACGTCAAGATTCATTATAGGAAAGTTCGACTATAATTGTTAGTTGGGTTGGATTTCTTAGCGCCAGCCCCTAATATCTTCGCTTCTAGCAAAATTATTTCAACTGTTTCCACTTGTCTGTCAAAATCATTATACCCTCACGGTGAGTGTATTTAAATAAATAAATACCGTAGGGAAAATAGCAAGAAAAATCCCAAGTAAAATTATGGAGGCTGATAATTGTGCTGTTTGTGCGCCATTCACATGGCTCGAATGTGGAGACTATAATAAAAATTAGAGATCGGTTGGGCGAAAAAACAAGAAAAAAACCTAGCATTGAGTTGGGTAAATAAACTATCGGATGGTATTATTTGGACATATATAGAAACATCATCTGAGTTAGCCAAATGCATAAAGCATAACATTTGGACTTGGCAATAAAGTTATGTCGGTTGGATATGGGGTATATTTTGGAATGTTGTATCTAAAGGGCCTATTATTTTTGTTTGATTTGAAACCTAGAAACTTGAACTATTATTCCTAAAAATTTTATCGTTATTCGATAACATTTGCAGCAAACACAACTCAACGCAAGTCAATTACGAATCTGATCTACTATCGATAAAAATGTAAACGAAATTGTATGAAATCTAACTCAGTATAATACTTATAAACGGGAAGTTTAAATATGTATCGATAAAAACTTATCGATATCAGCTGCTGCAGACTCAGTCAAATAACTTGGGAAAGAAAATGTGTGTCTATTTTTGGTACATTTTGGGCATGTATCAAAAATACATAGAAATGATAATTCAAGTTTTATGTTAAGATATCGATTTTTGAAGCTTCAGTTTCGAGCTAATATCAAAATCAAAAAGTTAATTATAATTCGGTAGAATGTATTATGGATATAGCTTATAAATGTTGATGAGCAAATAATTTGGGGAGTTTTAATATATATTTTTTATAAGGAAATACTTGCAACTCAATGCAAATATTATTTTATCACTTCTTAGCGACAAACACAAGCTCTTATCGATTATTCGATAACATTTATGTGTGTGATTGCACGTTGATCTTAGCTTCGAAATTTTACGTCTGAAAAAGAGAATGACAACTGAAGTTACACATAAATACATCAGGTGAAGATGACGAATCTAAGTTACTATCGATAAAAATTAACAAGTCATTCGATAACATTTGCAACTTTAGCAGTCAAACAAACTTTAGCCAAATTTAGCTAAAATTCAGAAGATTGATGACAAATAAATGTTCAAAAATCCCAGCGAAAACCCCTATTATTCGTCATGAGAAGCCTGATTAAAAGCGGAACATTGCGCTATCTACTGATACACCGATGTCGAGTATCAGCTTTATGAAATACTGTGAAACCTCTCTACAGTGGACACTCTTATAAGTGGACACCTCCCTTTAATGGAAAAAACTTGCGAACGGGGGGAAAAAAACATGTAAATGAACCTCCCATTAGTGGACACCTCTCAATAATGGACAAATTTCAGGCGACCATCGCCGTCCACTGTAGAGAGATTTCACTGTATATAGTCTTTATAGAATCTATTTTAATGCGATACCCTGAATCTTTAAATTTGGTATCACAGAAGTTAGCCAACATTATAACCCGTTTAGTAAGGGCGCTGAGTTTACTTCTTCATGGTAGCTTCATAGTATTCGATTTTCAGATGATATTTTGCGCTCATAAGACCAAGAACCAACTCTACTTTTGCGGTCTTCGAGAAATGTAGAGTGATGAAATTTTAGTCAGTTTTTTTTCATGTCAGAAGGTATAGTAGAATAACTATATTTCTTGAACTTCTTTGGAAAATTCTTGAAAATATATATATTTTTATAAAGCAAGTTAAAAACTTGTTCATAAATATTATAATAATTATTCTAGTTCTATAATTCCTTGGAAATTTGATGGCTACTTTCCCATTTCCATACCGATTTCCTTTTTACTTTCCCTTTCAGCACAGCCAATGCCTGACGAATTCTGTCTAAATACATTTCCTCCCTCTATCTTCGGGAAGATATATAAGAACACGAAGAAGAGGAAGACCGAAAATTGTAAGCCGAGCTTGTGTGTCACACAAATCAACACAAAATTCGAGTCTGTTCAAGAATTTCTGCTTTAGGACTGCACTCAACACACTTGAGGACGTTGAGTACACCCGGGGTAGATGATGGTGCTTGGGCTGTTTTGCTGGAAATCCAGTTGGAGGAGCCGGGGAGTAGACATTGGCATCCAAAAATAGCTGCAAACTGTCTAAAATTTCAAATATGCTCGGCTGTTGAGTAATTCAAATGAAATGTCGCCTGGGAATTGAAGACGCAGCCATTTGATGGCCATTACAGGGATCTAATGAGCATCATTAGTATGTGGAAATCATCAGCTCAGAAACCGGGAAATACACGTAGAAAAAAACTGTGCGTGGATCCAACCGCAAAGGCGACCTGTGGCTGAGCAGGAGACAGATAAGATAGGGCTCTCCGACTGTCTGACTGTAGTTATAGATACATATGTATCTGTATCTGTATCTGTGTTTGTATGTACAGGCTGCTAATGAAGTGGAAAAGGTTGTGCGTGATGTGAAAAAAAGGACACAGTCTGTCTGTCCCTCAGTCCGTCCGTCTGTCTGTCTGTCCCTCGGTCCGTCTGAGCCGACAAATTTCAAATCCGTAATTTTACGATCTTGTTTCGCTCAGACCCTGCCGCCAGCTGGCAACAATCTCAGCATCTGAACCCAATTTTCAAGCCAGACGACGGGCCTTTTTTTTGACTTTGATCGAAAGTGTTGGGTCTGCCTTTTGCTTTAGCCTTTTTCTCTGTTTGTTTTGAAAATTTCTCTTCTTTTTTTCGGAGGGGGAAATATGTCAATTTAAAAGTCCAAATTTTGAATGATGAGCAATGCCTGTGTTTTAATCAGTTGTTGTGGGCGGGTTGACTGAACTCAAGTGTGTGTTGGTCTCTAGACCCCGCACTCTCTCTCTCTCTCTCTCTCTCTCTCTACCTCTCTATATAGCTCCCTCTATATAGTGACTGTTTTATGATCGGCAAGTTTATGGTTTTCCTTGGGTCACTTCCCAATGCCTGACATTTTCATTTGTAGCCGAAAAACAACTACAAGAATGTTGTCGTAATTAAATAAAATTTATAATAATTTCTTATGCACCATTTGAGGTTGTTTTTTCTCTCTCTATAGACACTATTTTTAGGGCCTTTGCATTATTTTCATTTTATTTTTTTGGTTTTTTGTTTTTCCTTTGATTTTCTCATTTCAAGATTTCTTTTTCTCACAGCACAGCGGAGCGTCTCGGGGGGGCTATTAAATGGCATGTCCAGTGCCCCGTTTGTAGTTCTTATATTATTATTATTATTATTATTATTTTTGTTATGGTTACAACACACACACACACACACACACACACACATCTACAGGTATTTTGTGTCACTTTTGGTATTGCGTGTGTTAACAACAACAACACACAATAAACACCTCAGCGCCCCGACCTTATAGACTAAGTCTCTTCGTCTCTGGGTCTGCCTGTGGGTCTCTTTGATATAGTCGCATTCTTTTGGACTGGGCCATCATCTGTTTATGCCTTTGCCAGCTTCCGCCTCAGTTAAAAATAATGACAATTGAAACTTGGATTCCCATTCAGCAGCTCTGCATGAAAGGAAATCCAGAGATTACATGCACTCATTATCATCATCAGCAAACCAGTTTCAATCGGCACATTTCGCCCTCCTTCTGGAAATTTTTAGTCTTTTGATTTTTATACACAAAAAAGACTAAGTCTGAACAATTTCAATCGAAATTATAGTTCAACCCATATATATACATGTACACACACACACTCTCACAATACCCAAAGCAACTAAAGTGCTTAAAACCAAAAAGTTTTGGGAACTCCAAAAACCTCTTGTGTCTCTCGTTGCCAATTAGCCGTTTTATTGGGACAATCAGCAAAGTTTTCTAATTATTGAACAACAAGACTCCAATTTTGTTATAATTTGCACTTCAAACTCAAATCTATTGCCGACTTAAGTTTCTATAGCGTAAGCTATATAGGCTAATCAAGTCGTAAGCTTGATTCTGCTAAAAATCTATAATAAAGATTACATTACATCAACAAATCAAAGTCAATTTTATCTTGAAATTTCATAGTAGAAATAGAGACATTTTCCCAAGAAGACCAAAAGATATTTATAATTGTTATATGGCCAAAACAACCCTATACGGTCAAAGCCTGAAGCACTATTTTTCTTAATTTCTGCTTCCTTCACTGAACAACCCCATTTACGTGGGTAGATTTTAAGTCCTACGCCACAACCTAGTTTTTAAAGGAGGGTCATGCCTATGTTTGGCGGGTTTGGTCGGGTGTGCTATCCACTGGTCCACTGAGGCCCCCTAAAAGATATTTTACTCATAAATATAGAAATATTGTAAGGATTTTGAGTTTTTTAATAATAGTTCTGATATCTTCAAGAAGCTAGAAAGAAGAAAGGAGGTAAAAAAGCTTTTGTCAAAACAGCACCACAAAGAGCAATCCCCTACCTAGATTCTATGTAATCTTAAGTCTTGAATATCTGCCATATTTTATGTCCGATCGTATTGAAAGTCTCGGTATAGGTTTAAAGCTTGTATACATGTTTTTAAGCGTAATATACAATAAACAACTAAGAAAGCTCTAGTCGAATGAGCTCGACTACGATATACCCTGATCCCAACAGTGTAATAGAGTCAGAACCACGTAATAGTAATAATTCTTTATGTTAATTTTGAACACAAAAGTGAAAAAAAGTTATAATTGCGATTTTTTAATTTTCAAAAATTTTTGAAAACACAGGGGGGACCCTTACTTCAAAATCCAAAAAATTTTGTAATTTTTAGATAATGAATAAAATTTGAATTTGAAGATCAATTTGAAGATCAAGTTTGATTAAAAAACCATGATCAAAATGGTAAAATAAGTCGAAATCGGTGCAGTTTTGACCGAGTTATGAGCTTTTGAAATATGCTCTTTTAGGACATATTTTATATGTTAAAATTTTACTTGATTCTGGCCGATTTTCGTATGAAAAATGAAACTCAGACCTGTGTTGGTCTAAAAGATATTGAAATTTGATATGAGGTACGTGACAGGTGCTCTCAAATATTAGTTTTCATAGAAGGTCCCAGAATTCATAATAGATGAAGCTTATCAAAACAAAGGACATTTTCGAGGTTTTTGAAAGACAAATTGGATAGATGGACTCATAAATTAAGATTCGAAAACTTAGTAATTGCTCTAAGGTATCCAATAGAACTATAAATATATAAGAAAAGATCTTCCAGATCTAAAAAAAGCATTCAAAATCGCTTAGTTCCAATGATTTCTTAGGTTAAGGCTGAACAAAAGCTAAACACATTTTAGGCCCCAGAAACCTCTGTGGCAAATAGATCTTATGTTCGAGATAAAAAATTAATCGAGTGTTACTTTTGATGGAATTTATAGCGTTTAAGTGCCCCAATCTGTGGAGCCAACGGATGTTGCATGCAACAAATTTATTGTCTAATTGTTAAGCTCGTTTCCCATCGGCTTTGTTCGCATTTCAAATATGCCAAATGAGTTTTATGATATGCAAATGCAACCTGAATAAAAGTAGTTTTCGGTCTGAGTTTTGGGTTTTATGTTTTCTGTTTTCTGCTTTTATTTTTATTTCTATTTGTATTTTTATTGTACTCTTTCTTTTAGCAATTACGCTACTTAAGCAGCTCCACTTGCCCCCAGGGGGGGGGGGTGCCACATTTTCGACCGGGATGGTTCGGAGCAGAAGAAGAAGAAAATAGAAAAAGAGGTAAGTAAATCTCTAGGTAAATTCGCTGGGCTTCGGCACAATGGGGATTTCACAGTCAATTGGCAACCTTGTGCTGCTTGAGAATGGTTACAATGTTGCCACCGGGGAGCATAAACAGTGGCAACGACAACGCAAGATTTGTGCATAATTTGTAGGCCAGGAAAAGTGGCTCAAAGCACTGGGCCAAGTGCTGGAAGGTGGATGGATGAGCCTGACGGGGGAATGGTTGAGGTACGGAGAGCAAGTTGAGCTTGATTTAAATGCAGCAAAGTGATAATAACCTTGGCCAAAGTTACGGCCCGGGAAAGATGTCAGTGGCATGTGGGAAAATGACGAAAGCAGCCAGCTCTTTCGCACTGTAGATCTGTGAGCTAATTGCAGGCGCAGAGAGGTGTGCCCCGCACAGGGGGAGGGGGGGGGGGTTTTGTCGGGGTGTCAATTAAATTCACTTTGTAGGTGCAACTCAATGTCTGACTGACTGTGCCACATGTGCGTTGCAGCTGCCTCTGTCTACGTTCTGATTGCAGCGCTGCTCGCTGCAGCTCGCTCAGCTCTGTTGTCAACGCTGCTGCTGCCGCTGCTGCTGTTGTTGCATGCCTCAAAGGTCAGTACTTTGGGGCCAACAAAATAAGTATATATATATATATATATGTATTCCCCCCCTTTTTGTTGTTGTTATATCTTTTTTTGTAGAATTTATGGACGGGAACAAGTGCAGCATATGCAGCTTACAGCAGCAGCAGCAGCAGCAGCAGCAGGAGGCACTTTCATGTGGCATGCCACCAATGCGCCTTATTTCATTTAGTTTTCCATTACGTTCTGCTGATGGGAAAAATGCAGCCTAGCGACAATTTGTAATGCGTTTAATCCGCCTGATTAAGTTTGGCTCCGACTCGTAAGGCGCATTGTGACCAAGGCAAACAGCCTGCAACGCCACAGTGGCACGAAAGCTATGAAATTTGGAAGAAACAACTAAGAAAGCTTTAGTCGAGCGAGCTTAACTAAGAGCTACTCTACTGAACTGTATTCCGATTATAAAACTAATCCGTAAATGTATATGAAATTTCATATCATATCTTTTGATATTCTCATATAAAATATCAATTTGAATTGTCTCAAAATTTTAACCAAAGATATGAAATTTTTAAATTTTGCACAGAGTGAGTGCGTTCTTGCTAGGGTATATTTGGATATTTCCATGAAAATGATGCTATCCACTGGCCCACCGAGGCCCCGATTTGATATCATATCTTTTGAAATTTTCAGAGTAGTTTTATAATATATGTTTTTCAGTTCAATATCATAGTTTGAATTGTCTCAAAATTTCAACCAAACATATGTATTATTTCAATTTTGTACAGAGAGAGTGAGTTCTTGTTAAGGTATATGTGGGTATTCCCATGAAAATTGCAATCTTTTTGTCGCCTGCGAAATATAAATTACAGTCTTATATAAGTTGAAAAAAGTGGCAATTTAAGAGCAATATATTGCAAAATAAAAGAGAAGATTTGATTGTGAAAAATTGTAGAATATTACCAAAAAATTTCAACTCGATATCTGCAGTATTACAGAAGTAATGTAACTTTAAAATGAACAGCACGAATGACTAAAGTTTTCCCAGCGGTTTGGCTTAAGAACCTAGCGAAAGCTGGAATCAGATTTGTTTACATATATATACATAGGGGCCTCAGTGGACCAGTCGATAGCGCACTGATCCGCCAAACATGAGGTGCGAGGTTCGAGTTCCGCTCATGTCGATAGGGATGATTTGAGATCCACCCACGTAATAAAAGTACTTCAGTGATGGAAGCAGAAATAAAGGAAAATAATGCTTCAGGCGATGATCGATGGGGTTGTTACAGCCATATTATAATAATATAATACATATAATTTAAGTATCTTATCAAATAGACGGCAAAGATTTATTTTTATACATTTTTGAGATGTCGCACGGAACAGAAAACATGGACATTTTCATGGCAATACTCATATGTAAGTCTCTCCAAAATTTGATAATTCTATCTATACAAAAGCGCCTAATAATTGATTTTCATCGAATTAAGGCTTTGTTAGCACAGGAAATTGAAATTGAAAAAGTATTACATTGATCTTTCCAGCTCTTATACTACATTCTCTGAGTTCGATAAGTTCAAAAAGACAGACTTATAAGGCTTAAAAGACTCGACTGTTTCATGGAAATACGCAAATGTAAACCTGTACCAAATTTGTTAATTCTATCTTAACGATTGAGCCAAATTATTGGTTTTCATCGTATTACAGCTTTGTTAGGACAGGAAATCGAAATTGAAAAAATATTTCATATACATATGATATTAATGCATCCATATACCAAATTTAATATATCCAACTCTTATAGTCTCCGAGTTCAACAAGTTCAAAAAGACAGACTCATAAGGCTTAAAAGACTCGACTGTTGATGCTGACCTTAGGAGGGCTGGAAATGCCTATTTTCAGCTAATTTTCACGGGGTATTCAAATTGTTTGCAAAATTTCGCAACAGCACATTTTGTGGCTTTATATGTTTTGCACCACTGTGCAGCTAGATCGATTTGTAACTAGTTCAAAGTCTGGACAGCTGCTGCTGCTGCTGCTGAGAGTTGCAATGAGTGCAGCAGCACGCACCGCAGTGGACCTTGCCCCGCCAGGCCCTAGCTCTAGCGCTGCCCCTGCCACACTGCACCTTTGTCTTTGCCCCGGTTGCTGCCCCAAGCGCAGCATTTTCTAGGCTCTTCGCTGTGTTAAACTCTGTGAAATGTGCTGCATTTCCGGTAGCTGCTGTTCGACAGACGTTGCAAGTAACATAGAGACACACACACACACACACACACACGGACACGGCCAGCGGTGGCAGGAACAGGCATGGAATAGGGCTGAGTTGAGCTGAGCTGAGTTGAGTTGTGGCACGGTGAGGCTGTGTCTGTGCCAGGGGAACAATGGTAGAGGGGGACATGTGCGTGTCTTATGCGTATGCGTGTGCGGTTCATTCATCTCAAAATGTTGAATGTGCAACAGCAGAAGAGGTATCTCTCTCTCTCTCTCTCTCTCTCTGTGGATAGTGCCACATTCAGAGCCGCTGTTCGTCGAGTCGAAGTCGTCAGTTTGTGCCACAGTTGGACGTGTCTTTTGGCTTGCAATTGATTTCTTTGAATTTTTCGCTCGTTTGTTTTGTTGCACATTTATTTATCTAGTTTTGTGTGAAGTCATTTTGTACCTGCCGCACAACCCGCTCCCCCGTGGCTCGAAATATTTTTGTATCACTTTGTGGCAGCAACAACTCAGCAGCGGCATCGTCTGGACCCTGACTTCCTGTGAAGCGGCATTTTGTTGCAGTTGTGTTGTGTTGTGTGTTGCCATTGCTGCCAGATCCTGTGAAAATTACACACACTAAAGTGTAATGAACAAACAGAGATGAGGCTGCTGTTCGGGGATTAGACGTGCCAGCATCTTTAGCATCTTTAGCATCTTCAGCATCTTTAGCATATTTGTAGCCCTCCATCTATATCTGTCTGGGCACTGCCCAGTTTTTCAGTTTTTTTTTCAGTTTTTTCAGTTCTTTCCAGTTTTTCCCACACGGCTGCAATCATAATAATTTGTTAGTTCTATAATTTGTGTGCGAGTCTACCTTAAGGTCCTTAACAGTGGGCGTGGCATCTGCGTGCGACCTTGCTCGGCAATTAACGCGTCAGACCCAAATGCCTTTCCCTGAAAAAGACACAAACTACCTGCCGCCGCGTTGTGCAACATTTTTTCACTCTCTTTTATGGGCATGTAAGTAACCCTTGGTCTCATTATAACCAACAAGCCTCAATAACAATAATAATAACAATGATAATGATAATGATAATGATAACAAGAGCCACTGCTAAAGCAAATCAAAGACATTTAAGCCGACCGACCAAACAGACCCCAAAGACAATACAATAATTGCCACCTTGATGAAGCGGCAAAATTTAATTATAAAAATTTTACAATTATTTGGAAAATGAAATAATTTCAAGAACTGAAACTGCAGTATTATATATAGGTTTAATGTGAAATGCTTTGTGTTTTTGGGAAGATCAAAATTTGCAAGAAGTCAAAAATTGAGAACTCTGAAATTCTTTTCTGGGTCTAATTTCGAGCTATGTTTTGGTCGATTTCAGACATATTTTATTTGCATCAAAAACTCAAAAGACATATAGACAAACGGGAAAGACTCCACTTAGTTGATTCACAGCATACCTTGCGGAATTCTATCCAAAAGTTCCAGAAAATTATAGAATTTCACAGATCTTTCAATGAATAGAAGTCTCTTAAGGAGCCTCAGTGGACCAGGGGATACCCACTGTCCCGCCAAACAAGAGGTGCGAGTTCGAGTCCCACCCATGTCGTTTGGCATAACCCTCCTAGAAAAACTAGATTGTGGCGTAGGATTTGAAATTCACCCACAGTAAAAATATCTTCAGTGAAGAAAGCAGAAATAAAGTCAAAAAATGCTTCAGGCTGTCACCCAATAGGGTTCTTATAGTCATACAATAATAATAATTCTTTGACTTTATAAACTTTTCAATTGATTTTGATGGTTGTGCTGTCCATGCCTCACCTTCAATGGTTTCTCGACCCGCTTTGAATATTTCATACCATTCAAAAGTTCTTGTTTTTGCACAGCTTGCTTATTGTACCGCCCACTGCAAAATTTTTACTGTCTCGGCCCCAGAAATGCAGAATTTAATCAAGCTGCGCCGCTGAATAATCTCGGAGATTGAAAAAATCCAACCAATTACACTTTTTGTGATGTAAAAACCAAGCATAACTCAAACATCAATGAATATTTTTGCGCGGAATTTGGAACAGCTGTTGGTGATAGTACTGCCAACTTAATAGTAAAAACATATTTGCATATCGAAATTCCAAAAAAAAAAAAGTTGGGCCAATTTACTTTTTGCTTACAGTAGTACGATTGTATGTTCTTCGTAAAAGGCATAAAAACGCTTGTCGATTTATACCAGAATCAATTCTGTGGATTTAACGGGATGCCAAAGAATCGAGTAATGCGCAGAGCGGTAGTTGGCACTCTCAGAGGGGGAAGTATGAAAGTCGCAGTTCCCAGAATTCCAGGAGGTGCAATGAGGATGGTTTAATTGAGACCCTAGAACAACTCTGTTACAGTCCACAAAAAGAGGTATATGGAAGGGAACTAGTTACAGAAACTCGATATTTGAAGACACTACCGATTGAAGATCTATTAAAGTTCTCTAGAACTAATAGTTCTCCAAAGGCAACTTCTACACGGTTGGCTTTAAGGATCTTAACTTCCTTGTGAGTCCCTCAACTTTTAGCAGAGACTTTAACCACAGTTGTCAATAGTTTTCACATCAAACAATAGCTTAAAGAGCTTTGTACCGCTTTGTTCTATTTTGCATTTTAAGCCCGTTGCCGGTTAAATCCAAAAATCGAATTACAACTGTTCCGACTGTCCCTTTTGTGGGCCCCTATTTTGGCCCGAACTTTAGCCGCATTTTTTGGCCCTACGCACACGGCGGGTCATAAATTGTCGAGCTGCCGCAGCTCGAATTATAAATGCGTTCCATAAATTAATTTCTACTGCAATATTTTTGCCATTTTTCGTTTTTCGTTTTTGTTGTTTTTGACTTTGTTTCGTACATTTTTCTATTGTATAATTATGGTATAATTCCTTTTTTGGGGGCTAGAGATAATTATTGGGAATCGGTACAATATTTCGATTTTTATATTGTCATGTCATTAATTTAACAACAACTAACTATGTGATGGTTCAAATAAAATAATTTATCGAGCCTTTATTTGGGCGGTTTTTAGATATTATTTTCGATGAGCGAAACGGGTAAAGCGGCTTATCGGTTGTTTTGGACCAGCTTCTATTTCATTGAATCTATATCTACACATTATACATATAATTTATAGCTATTGGTGCAATGAGTTTATCGGCTTGTTTGTTTTTTAATCCGAAGTTTTGAACATTAAAATTCTTATCGAATTGAAATTAGTTTTTCAATTTATTTTCAGTCATTTCATATATTTTAGGGGGTTTTACTGAAAAACGAATATTAAGTTGGTTCTATAATACGCAATATTATTATGGGAAGCCTTGTAGAACTACAAAATTTACCATTAGAATGATCGAGGGGAAACACAAATTGATTGGGTCATGCACTTCTATCGGTTCGTCGTATAAATTGTAGTCCCGATTTGTATGTTTGAGGTATGCCGGACTGTCCATCTATCTGTCCAACTTTGCATCTGTGAGTAGACCAATGAAACCCTCCGAGTTTAGAGAAAAGTTTTGGTAAATCATGAAGCGATCTGATATGACCAATTTGTCATAAGGCTGTTATACAAATATATATCGATATTGCTCATATTTCCTCCGTTTTTTAAAGATAGAGTCTTTAAATTATGCATATTCCTAAATTGAATTCGTATCTTTGGATACAAAGAACTTCATAGAACTTGGTACTTAGACACGGCTGATATCTACTAGGGAAACATTATTATATGGCCATAACAGCTCCATCGGGTCAAAGCCTGAAGAACCTTTATATCGCCTCCTTCACTGAAGAACTTTTTTTTTGTGGGTGGATTTCAAGTCCTATGCCACAACCTAGATTTGCTAGGAGGGTCATGTCTATTGACATGAGCGGGACTCGAACTCGCACCTCTTGTTTGGTGGGACAAAGCTGGTCTACCGAGGCCCCAGGATCACCAGGGAAACATTAGGTCTAGTTAAAAAGTCCTCCAACAGGAGGATAATTCTGTTTCCTCAGCAGAACGCCAGTCGGCCAGAAACTCCATGAGCTTATTTGGGTGGTTATTGTGCATCCACCTTATAGACTGTACCACGCATCATTTGATTATTATCTGTTCCTGACTTATAGTGAATGATTTGAGATTCAAGAGAAACTCGATGATCCTTTTTTTCACCCATTGGAAGATTATGAAATTACTTTGAATATGGCAACAAGCTTTTGAGCAAAATGGTGCATAGTTGACATAGATCGGATAATCGTAAAAAAGGCAAATATTATACTTCCATTAATGTAATGCAAAAATAATATATTACTTTTTTCTTTACCTCATATATCATAATTATTATAGATTGGCAATTATCATAGATCGCAGAGTTAAACTATTTATTATTATTATTATTATCATTATTATTATTATGTGGCAATAACAACCCTATCGGGTCACAACCTGAAGCATCTTCCTCTGGCGAGGCTTTTTGCT
>JBANCY010000533.1:0-28646 GCA_037040045.1 Phorticella flavipennis | reverse complement strand
ATATACTTTATGGGGTGTGGCACGCCTCTTTCTGCCTGTTACATACATTTGCACAAACTTATTATACCCTTCATACCGATTTTCAATTGGGATCAGGGTATAAAAAGAAGGTTATACATAGAGAAAGTAACACAGTCTCCAAGAGCAAAAGACCCAGAGTTCACTTCAAAGAATCTGCTTGTTGCATGCAAATAAAAGGCCTCGTTGTAATTGCGCGTTGAAGACATTGTAAATAAACTGTTATCTTATCTTTTGCCTTATCATGTGTTGGTGCAGTGGAATAGTGGGATCATGGACTAGTTTCTTTGGCTTACCCTGCAATTCCTCAGCCCGATCAATCTTCAAACCTTGTTGGGCGACTGCTGCCAAACTGATTGCGTATTCCTTGTCGCATTTGGCTTTCATTTGAATGGCTCGCTTCATGGTGTCCATCAAACGCAGCTCGGCGTCTTGGCGAACTATGAGCGCTTCGTGGGCGGCCCGCCCCTGGAGGGCCGATGAGAAGCCCATCCTGAGTAATTTATTTTCGAAAAGTTCGAAATGATTTGCTCTTTGTATTTTTACCAATTTATCACTCAGGTAAAGTTACACCAACTAAAAATGATACAATTTTGGATTATCTTCACTGGGAACAGAACAACGCGAGAGAGCAACAACAGGAAAGGAAGCACTTGTTGCTTGCTGCTGCTTGTAGGGTTGTTGCTCTGCACATTTACGCTTGCGACTGCTCGGCGCCGTCTTTGAAACACCTGCCCCATCCCACCCGCACATATTAGAACTGGATTAATTATTTTTATCACACTCTCGTCCAACACATCCAAAGGCACGCACTAAACTTTCTCGCGCGAATGTCCTGTTGCTATTTGCTATTGCTGTTTTCCGCGATGGAGCGCGTTTTTTATAAATGACATCATTGGGTCCATAGTGAGACTGGGTATTTCATGCATCAACCCTAAAAACCGTCGTATTCATTGAACAGTGGAAAAAGATGCTCTTATTCATATAACATTGAAGCTAATTGCTGTCTGTGTTGGTTGTTGTAGCTGTAGTTGTGTTTGTTGTTGTTGTTGTCGTTTCTGACAACCGATCTGGTACTTGATCTGTGATCACTTGAACTCTTGGCAAAATTTTACCAACTAAATATGACGTAGTCGCCGCACTTTTGGAACTGAGGTCTGAGGTAAACTTGTTTTTCCCGCTTGCTGCCGGACAAACAAAAATAAGCATTGTCCAAGTCGGCACGGCGATAAGAGAAAGACGCGATGAGGCACGGCGTCGTGGTATCTGCGGAGAGCACGGTGCAATTCCATACGCGTATGTCTCATACACACACACACACACACACACACACACACACACACACACACACACACACACACACACGCTCACAGACATACAGAGGCACACACACAGATACAGAGATGAAGACACAGACACAGGCGCAAAGCTATATAGGCACATAGGCACACAGATACAGCAGCTACAGATATTTGTTCTGACTGAGACAGAACAGAGCAAGAACAGAGGAAAATAACAACAACAGCAACAACAACAAATACTTGTGCGTGTAGCTGTTCCTCTACATACCGACACACCGACATACCGACACACATACAAAGATATTATATTGGAGTCAACAAGTCAACTGAAACATAAACGGGTTAGACAGCCGTGTGTGTGTGTGTGTGTGTGTGTGTAGTTGCCACAACCGCCGCAGTCACAATTCGATAAGAGCAACAATAACAATAACAACATCAACTACGTCAGTCACGTTTGCACTTATGGAAAAGCAGCAACGACAACCACAGCAACAACACAACAACAACTGCGACTAGAACCTGAATGTGAATAAGAAAAGTGCCGTTATGATTCCTGCACAGATCCACTTGCGAATTACTTAAATCGAACCCAGTAAAATTTGGTTTGCGTGTTAGGCCAAGCTTCGCATTGCATTTCGCGGTCTCGCACGTTGGGGTTATAGGTTTTAAATAGATTGCTTTATCGACATATGCCCAGAACTGGCAAGTGAACGCCCCCAGTTTTAAGCTTAAACAAAAGATCGCGTTGTAAGCGGTTATCGACGGAGGAACACCCGACGGTCGGTGGCTTGGTTACCATAGGAACAAGTTGCGTGTCACCAGCTGCACGTCACCCCCCTCACATGGCTAACGAGTGAGGGAACCCGACAGTCACGACTCGCGGCAATGGAGTAAGAGTTAAAGAAGCGCACTCAGCACAATTCAAAATTCAAAACAAAATGGAGTCAAAACACAGCCTTCTCACGACGAGACCGCAGCACGCCGAACCGTTTACCTCGAATGCTCAGCGCGAACTGTCCGCACGAAGTGGGCACGAAGGCGTCGCTTGCGACGGCACAAGACGACGTCGTTTCCAACAGTGCTGCCAGCTTAGCTATTTTCAAGTCAAATTCGACAATTTTATAAGACGAAAACGGGAATCACAAGATTAAGCTCATGCCGATTATTTTGGCTATTTATAGATATTTTTAAAAATTTTTCTAATATTGTTTTTCTAGATTACATTCAATTCAATTTATTCACTTAAATTCAATATACATACTTATAAATTGGTATGAAGGGTATAAGTTTGTGCGAATGTATGTAACAGGCAGAAGAAGGCCTGTTCCTTGATCAGGATTAATAGCGGAGTCGATTTAGCCATGTCCGTCTGTCTGTCCGTCCGTCCGTCCGTCTGTCTGTCCGTCCGTGTGAACGCACTGAACTTCGAGATTATAAGAGCTAGAGACTTCAAACTTGGCATGAAGATCCGTGTATATAATGCACATATCAAGTTCTGAGATTTCGATGATAACACGCCCCTTCGCCCAATAATAGATAAATTCGTTTTTCGATAAAATGGCCATAACTTTGCCATTTATTGAGCTAGCAGTTCCGAATTTGGTATATAGGGTCATGATTAGAAACTGCAGAAATGGATTTCCCAAAATTTTGATACACCCTTCCATTTCCCCGGAAAGTGACGAAATGTATCTCTGAGCTACAAATATTAAGCTAGAGTCATGAAATTTGATATGTAGGTGTCCATTAGTCTGATTTCTGTATTCTGTGGCATCAAAAAATTATTTCTATCCTAAATTTGTCCACCCCAAATTAGAAAAGTGATTATATTTTCAAAAAAAAATATATATATTTATAACAATGTCTTTAACCAATCCTGAAAGTTTCAGAACGTATCTCGTAGTCGAGCCCACTCGAGTAGAGCTTTCTTACTTGTTTTGATCAGAATTAAGGCATGTAGGCATGTAGGTTCGCATTGACGATGCCCAAAAGGTATTTTCTGAAATTATCAGGAGATTAAAAAAATTGATAACAGAATAATTTTTTGATTTAAAACAAGATTTTCAACACATTTTTGGAATGTATTTCGACCTCACACTGAAAGTTTCAAGTCGATCGGATAATGAACACAGAAGCTATTTTTATTTTATTTTATGTTTCGTACTCGAGTGAGCTTGTTTTTATTTCAATATGATGAAATTTCAACTATCTGGTAATAAAATATTTTTTCTATTTGAGTATATCGGGCGATATCTTTGAAAGCTTACAAGATGCCAATAAATGATAAGCTCTTAACGGACATTAATTACAATTGCTGATAAAACTCTGAATTTAAATTTATGAAATTATTAGCGAAAAAAACATCAAAACAATTGATTTAGTTATGGTAAACAAATTTAAACTTGATAAATTAAGTTAAATAAGAGTTTGTTTTTTATAATTTCTATCCTTAATTTTCGGGTTTTTCATGCGTTTTGGTCCTCTTTTTTGTAGCGAGGACCTGTCATCACTGTGTCATACTAAATGAGTATAATAAGTTGCAAGATTGCCGAGGGAAGTCAGAGAGCAAGTTGGAAGTTACCCAACACGCACATTGCTCACGTAATGATATTGTTTTCACGAACATTATATTCGAAAGCTTAAACTGGGCAATGGTAATACAATACAACAGAAGAGCAATTTCACTTTATGAGAGAAAAATTTATTTAGGGATACTGATTAAAATTTGGTTGGACTTAAATTTTAATTTCTTTTTAAAAATGTATAAATACATAAACATTTTTAATTAATTTTTTTAAAATTCGAAGCAACATATTTGTATAAAATGTGTACGTCTACTTTCTGTCAATTTTCAGGATACTGGTAGTGTCCCTTAGTCACATCGACAGTTTTGGGGCAATCGTATAATAAACACACAAGTGTTGTAAAGAATGTGAAAATTTAAAGAATGTGAAAATGAGTCAAATCAGGATAGTAGTAGTTGGGGGAATTGGCTAAATATGAATTATCGTATAAATTAAACATATGTTGTAAACAAGAGATATGTGTTCGAGTACCACTCATGTACTCACCATGACCCTCCTAAAAAACTAAGTTATAATGTAGGATTTGAAATCCACCCACGTCATTGAACAACAGAAATAAGAGGCAAAAAGTGCTTCAATAAAATGAATAATAATAATAATAAATTCAAATCAAATTAATAATAGTAATTAACAAGGAAACCCAATTAAAAAACTAAAAATATTTAACACAAAACACAGCATTTAAACGAACAGTTTAAATATGCAACTAAATATAGACTTTTTCTGCAATTATACTCAACACGCGGGGGGCTCGGTGGAGCAGTGGGTAGCGCGCTGCCTAGATCATGACCTAGCCTGAAGGCATCAGTTGCCATGGCTTCGCCACAATTTGTAATTTAGAATTTATTTCTAATTACAAATATAATATAAAATGTATTAAAAAAAATTCATAAAAAATATATATATATAACAACCGCAAAATCAACTATGCAAACAGTTGCCAAAGAAGGCTCTAGTCGAGTGGGCTGACTACGAGATACCCTGATTCCAACAGTGCAATTCATTCGGAATCCCTTAATACCGTTACATACATACACACATACACAGTCCCACTTTTACCGTTACCCATCGTGCGTTAGAGTCGGCGCTGCGTCATCCGTTCTCTCCATATATGAGATTTTTTACACTCTTTTGCAAATAACTTCTGTGTTTAAGATTCGATCGATTTGAAACTATTAAGCTAAGTTTGAAATACTTTCCGAAATACGTGTTTTAAATCAAAGAATTACACCTGTTATTAAATTTTTTTTTGATTTGTGGGCGAGGAGGGCGTGGCATCCAAAATTTGAGAAAATGCATTTTGCGCATTATCTATGAGAACCTACATGCCAAATTTTGTGCCACTAGGTACAAACGTTCTGCCGCCAGGTGACATAATGCATTTTCACCTTTTGCCATTTATGTCCGTTTTCGGCCACTTCTCAGTCTTATAACATCGTTGTTTATAAACCGATCGTTTTGAAACTTTCAGGATTGGTTAAAGACATTGTTATAAATATATTTTTTTTTAGAAAACATAATCACTCTTCTAATTTGGGGAGCCAATTTAGGATGGAAAAAATTTTTTGATGCCACTTTCTGTATAAGATCTATGAACACCTACTTACCAATTTGTTTATATTTCATGACTCTAGCTTAAAATTTGTAGCTCATAGATACATTTCGTCACTTTCCGGGAAAATTGAGGGGTGTATCAAAATTTTTTTACATGCATTTGCACAAACTTATTATACCCTTCATACCAATTTTCAATTGGGATCAGGGTATAAAAGCTTTTGCACAATTTTAATATTCAATTTACCAAGCTCGGAGGATTCTCACAATTTTTTCCCTGTAACTCAGAATTGTTCAAAATTACTCATAATCTCCTCATATGAGATTGGATTTAATCAAAAGAAATTACATCATTGAGTATATATCACACGATTTCAATATTTTAAAGAAAATCCAAAAAATATTTATATTGGGAGTAAGTTGGATTAACACAAATTCAATTGGATGCTTTATTTTAAGGTTAACAATTTATCTCGATATACTCAGTTTACTTTGTAGATACCCTAATATCCTATAGCTTTGGACTCTAAGCATATAATACCATATATAATAATATTATATGCTTAGTGCTTTGGATCTGTAGGTAACTTGAAGCCCACCAGATCTGCCGTTTCTTTCACTGTGCGCTCGCCACGTCCATGAAACTCCTGGTAAAGCTCAACGAATTTCCGCTGACTCCTTAGATATGTTAAGTACGTCTCTCCCAAAAATATCGCTTCATTACGGGCTTTGCACAACTGTTGATCGGTCGTTTCAAATTTTTTATACTGCGCCATTATGTAGCGGGCAATCAGGGAGTTTTTAATGCTACCAGGGTCGGAGGCCGACAGCCGTAGTTCTTGGAGCAATGAACGAAGTACTTTAGTCCCCGACATCTTAAAATGAAATAGTACAAGTTAATATCAAGTTTTTAAAAATTATATAAATAATTCTTACTATTCTCGCTATTACAGAGGAAAACAAAGTTTGCCAACAGCTGATAGGCGAAGGCATGGATTGTGAATACATTGCAAGTATCGATAACGATAACTAATGGAAAAAAGTACTCGAAATGTGTACATTCCTATTTTCTTTTTATTTATGATATATAAATTAGATTATATAAATATATATATATTCTTTTTGAGCTTAACTTTTTAATTTTTTTCGCAATTACATAATTGTTTTTGATTTGCAAAATAATGATGAATCTGAGGCGTTACTCTGGCCTTGCCAGATTCATTAGTGTTGCACCAGCACTCTGACTCTGAATATCAGAGATAACATCGTTTTATTGCTTAGTAAATAAATTATAAGACAAGTCATATGCGCAGGGCGAGCGATAGTAAGTGGACCAGTAATTGGGTAAAATGCATAAACTAAATCTTTTCTTTTGGCAGTGATGCGCTTGGCGTTGCTACAGCTGAAGGGGTCAAAGGACAAATGTGCCAATGTGGAAAATGCACTCAGAAAGATTGAAGCTGTAGTAAGGGAGCATAAACCGCGGCTTATAACGTTGCCCGAATGCTTTAACTGTCCATATGGCACCCAATACTTCCAGGAGTATGCCGAGGGTATTCCAGATGGATACACCAGCCGGCAACTCTCTAAGGCGGCTTTGGATAACAAGGTCTACATAGTTGGCGGAACGATTCCCGAGTTGGGGGATAACAATGCCATATATAACACTTGTGCTGTCTGGGGGCCTAATGGAGAGTTGGTAGCCAGGCACCGGAAAATGCATTTATTCGATATTGACGTCAAAGGCGGAATTCGTTTTAAAGAGTCTGAGACGCTCACAGCTGGAGATGACTTTACTACTATAAGTATTGATGGCCACAAGATCGGAATTGGTATTTGCTACGACATACGCTTCGAGGAAATGGCAAAGGTGTATCGCAATGAGGGCTGCGAAATGATCATTTACCCGGCAGCCTTCAATATGACGACAGGCCCCTTACACTGGGAACTTTTGCAACGTGCCCGCGCCAACGATAATCAACTATTTGTGGTAACAACCTCCCCAGCAAGGGACCCCACTGCCGATTATATTGCATACGGACACTCTATGATCGTGGACCCATGGGCCACAGTAGTGCAGTCGGCTGGAGAAAACGAGGAAACTTTGTTGGCTGACATTGACTTTTCGCTGGTGAAGAAAGTTCGCCAGCAAATTCCAGTGTATAGCCAACGTCGTCTTGATCTGTACAGCACGGAGACGAAGTCCAAATGATCCTCGCGTTCTAAGTTAAAACTGTCCAATTACATTATATTTTGCATTACAAACAAAAATAAAAGAAACACAACTATTGATTTTTTCCTTGGTCTGATTCCACAACCTGGGATTCAACAGACAAAGGCAAACAATGAGGTCTCTGCACCTGACTGAAAAGCGCCCGTATCGCCTCGTCTGTGGCCATCAGCGGTTGACTAATAAAGTCTAGAGCCTGGAAATGTCAGAGAGGAGTTAAAGTATATGCATATATATATTTATATTTATTTAGATCGTAACCCACCTGAACGGCGTACTTCTCAGCGTCGCAGAGAGGATTTGCTGATGCACTAGATAGCTTGAGGGTCGTCTCGGGGACTCCTACACCTGAGTGCAGCACCATGCCTTGGAGTATATTTAAGATCTCGCCAGCTAGGCTAATGACATCCGTGGCAGGGAGATTGAGATAACGTATTTTGGCCAAGAATTTTAGGTGCTTTAGTACGTCCAACTGTATTTCACGAATTTGGTGCGTGGCATGTAGCAATTGTTTTGTTGACTCGGTGAGCATTTGATTCTTTTGGGTCAGATCGGCTTTCCACCGAGCAAGCTCCTCAATCATTACACTGCTTGCCAGAAACTTGGACCGCCAGACCTCACATTGACTGGCTAAAAATTCAATTTGTTCCGTATGCGTGGTTAAATTTTTTGCCGTATCGAGTAGAGCCCGAGCCAATTGTAGCTTATCCTCTGTTAGTACATTGACCCGGGTTTGAAGATCTTCGCCAACTGAGGCAACCAAGAGGTTCTTAAGTTCCCCGTTCACTTGAGTCTGAAAGGTGTACTGCGATTGAAAGTAATCACGTTCTTGGCGCATCTTAACCAACTCCTGTTGCAATCGCGTTACTTCCTCGTCCATATGGCTGCTTTTACAAGTGCTATCTTCTAAGGGATTTGCATTTCCATCACCCAAGTCCAACTCTTGCGTGCGCAAAGTGGAGACCTGATCTGCCAAAATACCGATATCCAAGTTATTTTTACTTATTCGCTGTATTTTATGCTTGATAGTTTTTTGCGCGGGTATCATGGCATTTACGGCGCCTGGATATGGCTCGTACGGTACGAATTTTGGTGGCTTTGTTTTCTTATGTTCCGGCAATGACTCCGTTGTATTAACCATCCGGGGCCTGAGCTGAATAAGCTCACCCTTGGGCACTACAGGTGCCAGACTCCGACTCGCCACTTCAGGACGTCGGTACAACGTATGCAGGCCTGGCATGGGTAATGTCTGTGAAGATGAGCCACCGTTTCCAAAGGATGTCCGATGTGACCTACTGTCTCTTCTGGGCACTTGTGATCGCCTGACCTCACTCTGTACCTGTATATTGGGCGGTGGTTCTTGTTCTACTTTCGCAGTAGTTGACTTATCAACCTGCTCCATGCCGTCGCCGCTTGTACGGCAAATTTGAACCTCCTGGGCATTAATTTCTATCGTATCTGGGTCCATGTCGTGTTTGGTTTTACACCGATTTTCTCTTTGATTAGCTTTCAACTAAAAATTTTCCCTACTTCTGTATTTGCCAGCAAAACAAAAATAATAGAATGTTGTGAGAAGGTCTGCCAACTCACTTACCAATTGTTAGCGGCTGCCAACTATCGATGGTCAAGCGCTATCGATCCATAATAGACAGGCTCTATCGATAGTTGTTCACAATGCGTAGCAGTGCTGCCAAGTATTCCGGACAATAAAATGCTAAAGTAACCTTCCAAACCTGCTAGAAACGGCTAGATTAAATTTAAAAAACCCAGAAAAAAAGCCATTTTAGTTTTAATGTAGTTTTAATGTACAAACATAAGGCTGCTTATTGTTGTTTGACTTTGGGAGGCACATTTGGTGCAAACTCGATTTTATTTACAGTTTTGCAACTATGCTCGATTTGCAATATCTGCAATAACACTTATTTTCATCGTTTCAATCTATAGTTAGCCAATCCTTAAACAATGGATCTTGAAACCAGGTGTTACGCGGTTTCTGTTTGTATTGGATATTCGGCATTTTATTATTCACTGTTTGTTGCGTCTTTAGCTTTAAATAAATGTGATTCACAAAATTGTAAAATTCTTTTTAGTGATGGAAAAATATACAAAAAGATGGCAAGGCTGTATTGGTTTCATGTATTGCAGCAGCTATCGATTAATGCCATTTTCAAAAATGCCAAATTTCCTGCCAGCAGCTAGCTCACAATTTTTCCTGCATTTGACGGTTGCAAAATTCCAGATCTGGCCGGTAAAAGGCTAATTTGGCAGCACTGATGCGTAGTTATATATCAATTATTTCAGGGAATTACGGCTCAAGAAATCCACATCCCCTGATGCAGCCAGATGTAAATTTCTTTTTTTCTTTGGTTTTTGTTTTAGGCTGTAGCCGATTTATGAGACGATCTCTAGGACTTTGATTCGCCCCTTCAAATGAATCAGTTCCGCTTACCACCATCTCATTGTTTTTAAACTATGACGAAAAAAATTTCCAGCGGCAAATACGTTACAGATATTAAGATGGATTTCCCAAAAAGTTACATTCATCAAAAAAATTAATGTAAAATTTAAATGGCGACATAATTTGTATGTTTAAAGAGAACGCTTACAAATTTGGCAGGATGTTTTTAAAAACAGCATTTCTCGAAACAGAAGTATGTTTTAGATTCTAGATTACTAAAGATTATTGTCGTAGGTTAAGGAAGCTATTGATGGGGCTTTCGGCTGTAATCGATTCTTTCCTAAATCCAAATGAGCTATCAAAACCAACGATAAAACGCCCAAAAGTTATCAAATATTTGTATTTTTATTACATATATGTAATATATTCTCCGGTCAATCCAATAAAAAAATAATTTTAGATGGTTTGTATATATTTTTTAAGCAAATGCATTGTGTGTCCTGTCATGTCAAATATTTTCAGTTCATAGAACTCTAATAGAGCTCAAATCCATGTTAACATCTGTATAATAAATTCTTTAATTTTGGAAAGATTTAGATTTCGTTTTTCTATTCCTTTTCAAATCACACACAAGACAAACAATTTCAGTTTTGTAAGAAAAATAAAATAGTATAAATATTAAGAATCTAGGCCTCTAATTGAAGTGTAGAAATGGGATGTCACATGCTAAGTTGCTTTACAAAAATTCCAACGATTAAAACTATAATAAACCAAACGAGACGACTTTTCGGGACTTCATGGGAATCAATATAATATTCAGAGAAATTAATCACTTAACAAACTTTTTCAGGCAGTCAGTAAAACCAATCTTGTGTATTAATTTAAATTGTACATTTTAATAGAACTCATCCAAATAGCTGTAAAAATACTCAGGTTTCACACATAAATTGAATGAATGAAGATAACATTTTCTGAGTTATCGTTAAAATCTACATTTTGAAATTTAAATGTTACATGGATATCAAATCGAATATATATAGTGTACTCAAGTTATTTTAATAGGACTATACATGTACTCACTTATTCGTAACAGAACTTGCAATGTGAACAGTACTCAATAAACTGACAAAGGAATCAAATATTTTTTTTATTCATTCAAATTTCACTGAATTTTCAGTTTTTTCGCCAAAATACGTATTTAATCCAAATCCTTAAATATTTTGGAGCTACTATTACTAGTAATAATAATTATATTTATGAATATGATAACAATTTCTGGAGATAATCAAATAAAATTGCATTGCTAACATTTTTCTATTAATGTAAATGTTATTTCTCCATCCAGCAAAATCAATAACAACTCAACCGTATAGAACTCAAGATAGAACACTATAAAGTAAATTGGAAGGAACAATTCATAACTTTATTGCCCTCATCCAACCCAATGCGAGTCACTCAGTGGAAATCGAAGCGGTATGTCGACAGCGGAGCTGATGAATGTTAGTGAAAAAATCGATTTGATAGAGCCCAGCACGGGAAAATTGTTCTTTGAGCACAAAACTGAGCTAGTGTTTGTGAAGCCGAGACTATTGCCGCTTAAGTCTCGGGCATTGGAGTGTCTAGAGGAAATGCATCGGGAAACAGCTCGCTTGCTGCAACAAAGACGAACCAAACAAAAGAATAACACTAACAAGAAGAACGCTGGTGAGGCGCAGCAGTTGGGCGTCTAAGTTGCGTCCTTTTTGGCACTTGGAACAAGGAGGTTTCTGTTATTCTGGAGAGGTAATTGCTTGGGCAGAAATGGCTTATTTGCTAACGTTCGGAATTTTCGCCGCATTGTTTCTGGCGAGTGTATTACTCTACCGATATGGCAATATACCACGTCAGCACATTCTTGTCACGTTCTCCGTTTTGACCGCCTGGTGCTTCTCCTTCCTGATAGTATTCACGATACCTTTGGATATAACATCGGTAAGCACAGTGTGATTTCCAAGCCCCAAATTGATGACAAATTGTTATTGTTATTCCTTCTGGCAGACACTTTACCGACAGTGCCTGGCAGAACACAAGTTGACAGCAGCCTCGACAACTAGCACAGTCGCACCCGGCACCAATTTCGGAATCGTATCTACTACTACAAACAAGAGTGAACTCAACAACTCAGTATTGCACGATCCACAAGTATGTCAGGAGCCTTGGGGTATGGTGCCGGAGACTGTGTTTCCCAATTTATGGCGCATCATCTACTGGAGTTCGCAGTTTTTGACGTGGCTAATTATGCCTTTAATGCAGTCGTATTTAAAGGCTGGTGATTTTTCTATTAAAGGCAAGCTGAAGTCGGCCTTGATCGAGAATGCCATTTACTATGGCTCCTACCTATTCATATGTGGTGTTTTGCTAATCTACATTGCCGTTAAGGGCGTCTCTCTGGATTGGCAGAAGCTGAAGGCTATTGCTTCTTCAGCCTCCAACACCTGGGGCTTGTTCTTGCTCATTCTGCTAATGGGCTATGCACTTGTCGAAGTACCTCGCTCTCTTTGGAATAATGCTAGGCCAGGGTTCGCACTGCAATATGCTTATTTCAAAGCCGCCAAGCTCAGCACGGAAAAGGCAGAGGCTGAGGAGCATGTAGACGATGTGCTGGAGTCGCTGCAATGCATAACACGCGCTGTACCGAACCATCACGAGTTGCGCCCATGTGTTGAGACGATTTTGCGAAAGGTACCAATTGAGCTCCAGGAAAGAGCCAGTCGAAATTTCACACGAAGTGGTGGTAATGCCAGTACTTCCACTATCGTACCTACTGAGAAATCGTTGGTACGAATACACAAGCAAGTGATTAAATCCCTACAGACTTTACAGCGCACCGAGGCACTTTGGAGTGTTCAGGTGACAACAGTGCTCCACCTAGAGGATGTGGCGCGCAACTTACATTCAGCTGAACGTCGTTTTGTATCGGAGTTCTCTCGCCAACGATCCAAATTGAACAGAATCTTTTATAACGACACCTTGCAATGGTATTGGGAGTGCTTTTTGAAATCACCCTTTTTAAAAATGCTCTGTGTGCTCACGGCTACGATGTCAGCAATGGTAGTGTGGAGCGAGTTGACTTTCTTTAGCCGCCACCCAGTTCTCTCGATTTTCGCGAATGTAATTAATATGGCCAAGAGTAGTTATGATTTTTTCACTATTGAGGTCTTCTCAATGTTTGTGCTGTGCTACTTCTTTTACTGTACATATTCCACAATCTTGCGCATTCGCTTCCTGAATCTTTACTATCTCGCACCCCATCATCAGACCAACGAACACAGCTTAATTTTCAGTGGGATGTTACTCTGTCGACTAACACCTCCCATGTGCCTCAACTTTTTAGGCCTAATACACATGGATTCCCACATAATACAGAGGGTAAGATAAGTTTTCCCAAATAATGACGTTTTTCTAAATATTTTACATTTACTTTTCAGCGAATCATGGAAACTCATTACACGCAGATAATGGGTCATATGGATGTTATTGGCATCATATCGAATGGCTTCAACATTTATTTCCCAATGTGCATGTTGGCTTTCTGCTTGGCAACCTGGTTCAGTTTGGGTAGTCGCGCACTCAACGCTTTGGGCTTTCAACAGTTTCTGCAGCACGAAACTATTGCAACAGAGTTAGTGCAGGAGGGAAAGGACTTAATAGCACGGGAGAAACGACGTCGACAGCGTGCTGAAGAGGCAAATGCTCGACGGAGAGATCTCACGAAGCCTGAGACGCTCTCAAGTCATGATAAATACCGTGGAGGAGCATTCAATGGCTATCCTGGTGCTAGCGCACTGGTTGGCGGTCGAACTTCAGCCGATGGATTGCTGCGAGATGGTGATGTTAGTTATGATTACGCTGCTGTCGCTTCCTCCTCTGCCCTGGGTATGCCCCGTTCCTTATCGGAAGAGATCAATGAGCGGTTTGGCATTAGCACACAAATGCAGGTCGACTTCCGGGGCACCAATGACCAGAATGAAACCTACAAAGCTGAGAACGATTGCCGTGTTGTCGGGCCGCCACCTCGAGGACTTTTCGATGATGTATAGAGTCAATTGCAATTAGTTTTATCTTTATTTATTTTTCTCGCAAGTTATTTAGTTGTTTAAGCCTCTACGCTGCTGTCGCTGTCACAATTATTGTAAACATTTTAATATATTATAATAAAATGGCTACGTATTCTGTGTAATGACGACTTTTTATGATTTTCTGCGCAGAGTATAGCGTGCGTTGGTATTTTTCTCGTTTTGAATGCTGTTGCTGCTGGCCTCAGACGGATCCACTAACGAAGTGTCGGGGAGTGACCAGTCGCAGGGCGTTTCGTCCCCATCTCCCATCTCTTCGGTTTCGGTTGGCTCGACAATGGCTCCCTTTCGCAGCTCAGAGACTGGATGCGGCTTGATACGCTTCCGACCGCGAACGAAGCCGCAGCGCGAAGACAGTGGCGTTTCAGGTAAAAGCGAAGACATGACCAGCTGGCAAAAGTATAGAACTCAAAAGACAGTTCGCAGCGTCAGAAAGTGACAATTGCAATGACAAGTCACTTTGGTTGACTTCTATAATTTCTTTTTGACATTTTTATTGATGTATGCATATGGCACCTGTAATGTAACAGGGAAGCAAAAACTATGTAACAAATATGTAACAAATGTAAGTTGAATTCGGTCGGTCGTTTGTTTCTTCTGTAAAGGGTTGCGCGGTGAGTTATCAGTACGTTTTTGGGGTTTTCAGTTTTTACTGCTCGTCTATTCATCGCCGCCACCCTCCTCATCTTCATCGAATTCTCCTTCTTCGTCGGCAGTGGCCTCTTGATACTGCTGATATTCCGATACCAAATCATTCATGTTGCTCTCAGCCTCGGTGAACTCCATCTCGTCCATTCCTTCGCCTGTGTACCAATGCAAAAAGGCTTTGCGCCTGAACATAGCGGTAAACTGCTCGGACACACGCTTGAATAATTCCTGAATGGCTGTCGAGTTGCCAATAAAAGTAGCCGACATCTTTAAGCCTCTGGGAGGGATGTCGCACACAGCTGTCTTGCAGTTATTTGGTATCCATTCGACAAAGAAACTGCTGTTCTTGTTTTGTATGTTTAGCATTTGCTCATCCACCTCCTTCATGGACATGCGCCCACGAAATATTGCTGCAACAGTTAGATAGCGTCCGTGCCGGGGGTCACAGGCGGCCATCATATTCTTGGCATCAAACATCTGCTGGGTCAGCTCTGGTACGGTCAGAGCTCGGTACTGTTGCGATCCTCGTGAGGTCAGCGGTGCAAATCCGGGCATGAAGAAGTGCAGACGCGGGAAAGGAACCATGTTGACAGCCAACTTCCGAAGATCCGCATTGAGTTGACCCGGGAAACGCAAACAGGTAGTAACACCCGACATTGTTGCCGAAACCAAATGATTCAGGTCTCCATAAGTAGGAGTGGTCAACTTTAATGTGCGGAAGCAAATGTCATACAACGCTTCGTTGTCTATGCAATACGTTTCGTCCGTATTCTCGACCAGCTGATGGACGCTTAGGGTCGCATTGTAGGGCTCGACTACGGTATCGGATACTTTAGGTGAAGGTACAACTGAGAAAGTATTCATAATACGATCGGGATATTCTTCTCGTATTTTGGAAATCAACAAGGTACCCATACCGGAACCGGTACCACCACCTAATGAGTGTGTCAGCTGAAAGCCCTGCGAATTCATTTGAATACATGCCATAACACAGCAAGGTAACATTTGTGGACTTACCTGGAGACAATCGCAGCCCTCCGATTCCTTGCGAACAACATCCAGTACGGAATCAACCAGTTCGGCTCCTTCGGTATAGTGTCCTTTTGCCCAATTGTTGCCCGCTCCAGACTGACCGAACACAAAGTTGTCGGGCCTGAAGATTTGGCCAAACGCGCCCGATCGTACAGAGTCCATGGTACCCGGTTCTAGGTCGACTAGAATGGCTCGCGGAACATACTTTGCCCCGGTGGCCTCATTGTAGTAGACATTAATACGCTCTAATTGTAAATCACTATCACCATAATATGTCCCCGTCGCATCAATACAATGCTCATCCGAGATAACTTCCCAGAATTTTCCACCAATCTGATTGCCACACTGACCAGCTTGAATGTGAACTATTTCGCGCATGATTACGACTATGAAGGGACAAGGAATAAAATTTTCTTCAAAAATGTTTCTGGAGAGCAATTCCTTTTTGCAAGTCAGGAACCGATTTTAAACTGATTTTACGTACAATTTTCTTTACTTTTTTCTATACGTGTACCGTACTCGAGTCGTTGTTGGAATGAGACTGATACGACTTAAAAATACTAATGTCCCATGCTGGACTACTTCGATGTCAATAGAATTGTAAAAATCTGTGCATATTTAAATAGGTTTCGACATATATATACCCTTACACATTTTTGAAAGTTGAGATTTATATTCAGGTTACATCTTCTTCAAATTTCTAATATAAAATTTCATTGCAGTGGGTCTACCAAATAAATGAGGGCCGCGGTGGACCAGGGGATAGCGCGCTGTCCCGCAAAACAAGAGGTTGTGGGTTCGAGCCCCACTCATGTTGACAGCATGACCCTCCTTAAAAAGAGGTTGTGGCGTAGGATTTAAATTCCACCCGCGTAAAATATTCAGTAAAGTAAGCAGAAATAAAGGCAAATAGTTTTTCAGGCTGTGAACGGATGGGGTTGTTGTGGCCATATGATAATAATAATAATTTTAGAAATGATTTTTCTATCCCAATCATCCCTTCCCTCATTGTTCTACGGTAATTCTGAGAATTTTTGAATAAAGTCCATTTTGATGTTTTATAGGTATGTCTTCTTTTTGTTGATCAACAATTATTAAAAAAGGAAATGATATTTTCCGATTTATTTTTATAGTTTCGATTGGGTCTGTCCATATTAGTGATTCTATTTGGTGTGATCTTCAGCAGAAAATCGGCCGAGATCAAAGGATGGTAAGGTGCGAGGACATCAGACTGAAGCACGTTTTAGACAGAGCGTACTTTCTATGATATCCATTGGCTGAAAATCCGGATCGGCAAATTGCTCGTGATTTAGACAGCGTGTGCCTCCCATGCAGGTGCAGGAGCACAGTGAAGCCGTCTCATCATTCTCATTTGTGCAGTTGTTTTCAAGCAATTTTCCGTGAATGTTGTAAGTGGATTCGTCGTCAAATGTGAGCGGCTGGTTACCGGCTGCAAGATTCTGAGCATCCTGCTCGTCCCTTTTAGCATCCTCGGCTTGCCTGCAATACAAAGTTGCATTAGTCTCACCATTAGTTTCTTGGTTTGCTACGACATAATCACATCGTCATGAATCGCAGCACTAGCAAATTAATGCTAGCAGCTACAACTGCCAATCCAAAGAGTATGAAAACCAAACTCAGCGCTACGTATCCCGGTTTATTGGTTAAAGCTTGGTCGTTCTGCAGCGCAACATAATCTCCAAAGCCAATAGTGGTTAGTGTTACGAAGCAGTAGTAAAAACTGTCGAAATAGCTCCACCCTTCGTATCGGGAAAACACAGCCGCTCCTGTAGTTATGATTATCGAGGATAACATGCCGGTGGCCAACATCAAATTCATCTCGGTGGCGTCTGTGCAACGTGCTCCGCTGGCTCGCTTCGCACGACGTATAATCACGGATGCGAACTTATTTAATCGCTCACCAATGGACTGAAACATAACCAGACCAAGGGGAATCCCAACCTGAAAAAAGGGTATTTTAGCATTAAGTTCGTATTGAGTTGTGCAACTGGAGCTGGGCTCCATTTTGTTCAAAATTCTACCATTGCGTAACACATTGTAAACAATTTTCCGGCCACAGTGGTTGGTGTGGAGTGTCCATACCCTGAAATTAGCGAAATTTCAAATAGATATTTATATTTTATCAATATACGTACCGTATTCGTACCACATAGGCTAACAAAAAAAATCAATTCCTGATCTTTATTCTTATTATTATATCTAGCAGAATTTCTTTGTTTAAAAGCATTATTAAGGGCCATATATGGACTTTGCAGAAAAGGTTCATCACGACGGTAAAATTAATTAAAGAAAAATTTGAATTTTAAAAGAATAATCAAAAAGTGTTTATTTAAAAATAACGACTTTTTGCAATCATGTTTTAAGATTTTGTTAAAACCGTTGAACTCGAAAATTAGAAAATAGAAAAGAGAGAAAAATGCAGGTCGCCCCGTAATCTGTACATCTTTGAATATCCATTTGAATGCGCTACAAATACTACAACAATGTTAAATTATTATTATTATATGATAATAACAACCCTATTGGGTCATAGCTTGAGTCACTATTCGTCTGTTTCTTCACTAAAGTTTTTTTTGCGTGGGTGGATTTAAAACGCTCTCAAGTCATGATAAATAACGTGGAGGAGCATTCAATGGCTATCCTAGTGCTAGCGCACTGGTTGGCGGTCGAACTTCAGCCGATGGATTGCTGCGAGATGGTGATGTTAGTTATGATTACGCTGCTGTCGCTTCCTCCTCTGCCCTGGGTATGCCCCGTTCCTTATCGGAAGAGATCAATGAGCGGTTTGGCATTAGCACACAAATGCAGGTCGACTTCCGGGGCACCAATGACCAGAATGAAACCTACAAAGCTGAGAACGATTGCCGTGTTGTCGGGCCGCCACCTCGAGGACTTTTCGATGATGTATAGAGTCAATTGCAATTAGTTTTATCTTTATTTATTTTTCTCGCAAGTTATTTAGTTGTTTAAGCCTCTACGCTGCTGTCGCTGTCACAATTATTGTAAACATTTTAATATATTATAATAAAATGGCTACGTATTCTGTGTAATGACGACTTTTTATGATTTTCTGCGCAGAGTATAGCGTGCGTTGGTATTTTTCTCGTTTTGAATGCTGTTGCTGCTGGCCTCAGACGGATCCACTAACGAAGTGTCGGGGAGTGACCAGTCGCAGGGCGTTTCGTCCCCATCTCCCATCTCTTCGGTTTCGGTTGGCTCGACAATGGCTCCCTTTCGCAGCTCAGAGACTGGATGCGGCTTGATACGCTTCCGACCGCGAACGAAGCCGCAGCGCGAAGACAGTGGCGTTTCAGGTAAAAGCGAAGACATGACCAGCTGGCAAAAGTATAGAACTCAAAAGACAGTTCGCAGCGTCAGAAAGTGACAATTGCAATGACAAGTCACTTTGGTTGACTTCTATAATTTCTTTTTGACATTTTTATTGATGTATGCATATGGCACCTGTAATGTAACAGGGAAGCAAAAACTATGTAACAAATATGTAACAAATGTAAGTTGAATTCGGTCGGTCGTTTGTTTCTTCTGTAAAGGGTTGCGCGGTGAGTTATCAGTACGTTTTTGGGGTTTTCAGTTTTTACTGCTCGTCTATTCATCGCCGCCACCCTCCTCATCTTCATCGAATTCTCCTTCTTCGTCGGCAGTGGCCTCTTGATACTGCTGATATTCCGATACCAAATCATTCATGTTGCTCTCAGCCTCGGTGAACTCCATCTCGTCCATTCCTTCGCCTGTGTACCAATGCAAAAAGGCTTTGCGCCTGAACATAGCGGTAAACTGCTCGGACACACGCTTGAATAATTCCTGAATGGCTGTCGAGTTGCCAATAAAAGTAGCCGACATCTTTAAGCCTCTGGGAGGGATGTCGCACACAGCTGTCTTGCAGTTATTTGGTATCCATTCGACAAAGAAACTGCTGTTCTTGTTTTGTATGTTTAGCATTTGCTCATCCACCTCCTTCATGGACATGCGCCCACGAAATATTGCTGCAACAGTTAGATAGCGTCCGTGCCGGGGGTCACAGGCGGCCATCATATTCTTGGCATCAAACATCTGCTGGGTCAGCTCTGGTACGGTCAGAGCTCGGTACTGTTGCGATCCTCGTGAGGTCAGCGGTGCAAATCCGGGCATGAAGAAGTGCAGACGCGGGAAAGGAACCATGTTGACAGCCAACTTCCGAAGATCCGCATTGAGTTGACCCGGGAAACGCAAACAGGTAGTAACACCCGACATTGTTGCCGAAACCAAATGATTCAGGTCTCCATAAGTAGGAGTGGTCAACTTTAATGTGCGGAAGCAAATGTCATACAACGCTTCGTTGTCTATGCAATACGTTTCGTCCGTATTCTCGACCAGCTGATGGACGCTTCATGCCTATCGGCATGAGCGGGATTCGAACTCGCACCTCTCGTTTGGCGGGACAGTGCGCAATCCACTGGTCCACCGAGGCCCCTATATTTTTTTTTACCCTGATAAGCTTGTGGCAGATCAGGATCAATAGCGGAGTCGATTTAGTCCTGTCCTTCTGTCCGATGTGAACGCATAAATCTTCGAGATTATAAGAGCTAGAGACTTCAAACTCGGCATGAAGATCCGTGTATGCAATACACATATTAAGTTCTAAGTTTTGAGGCACTCGACATGTTGTTTTGTAGAGATGATGTACAAAGTACACTTTCTCAAGTTTTTGATGCCACGCCCCCTCCGCAAATTAAAAAATTTAATACAGCCGTAATTTGTGGATTTAAAAAAGATTGTCAACATACGTGTTCGGATCATAAATACGCAAAAATGTGTAGGGTGAGGCCGGCACACCTCACATCGCGGACTTCAGCGCATGCTGATGTGGGTCTGTGTGTGTAACGGTATTAAGCGATCATGGCATCTCGAATGAGTACGTGGTATTTGTTGTTTATCAATCTACACATATATGCGACTGTATGTTTATTTAAAATCCGGGACCTAGGCATCTTGCAATCGCACACCCACAATTCTCCTCAAACTTAAAGCTAAACCTTAATGTAAACCTTAATGTTATATTAATGTAACGTTTTCATTTTTCGCGTCGAAATCCCAAATATCTTATTATTTTTTTCCATAGGATTTATAGTAAACTTTTTGTCCATTTTATAAATATTTGCTTAAAGCTCAGTAGTTCGAAAAGGTTTTTGTGGCCGCACGAATTGCCACGGCGTAGCAATCGAAGGTGAACAGAAAAATATTTCAAATTCAATTAAGGAAGGGTTTAATAATTACCAATCATTGCCAGCACCACAGTGGCAAAATAAAATGCGCCAGCGAATTTCCACTGAGGTCCCGCCTTGTGAGGTTTGTTCTCTATTATTACTATTTCGATCATCCGGTAGTCTTCGGCACTCACATTGTATTTCTTAACGAAATTATTCTTCACCGCTTCAGCATGAAAGTAATATTTGATGCGAGTTCCAATATTAATATTGATAAATTTGAGCCAATCAATAAATACAAATTATAATATGACATACAAATTCAAAATGATTTATGTAGGTGAATAATACAATCAGAGTGAACATGACAAGTCCTTCCTTTTTGTTGCAATTCACTCCAGAGCGGTACCAGAATTTTTTAATTGTTTGCTAATCAAATTTTTAAAGTTTTCTTTCGGGGACAAATATTGGAAAATTTAAAATTTTTATGAAAGCAGATGAACATTCAATCTAAAACTTAAATGAGTTTCACATTTTTTTATAAAGTGATGGATGAAAATGGATTTGAAAAGGGGAAACGATGAATCAACTAAGATTGGTATTGCGTTTGACATTTGATAGATGTTTTTTGGGCTGGAATTTTCGTGCATTTGGTTCTTGCCGGGGATATACATATACATATATACGAGTATATTATCGAAAATATATATGTACCTTGCAAAAACTCCCAACGCTTTGCCTCTGTTTGCGATTCAAGCGAGTCAAAGACTGCCGCCCCGATGAGCAAATAGGTAAATGTGCATACCACCAGCGACAGGGTTCTCACGTTCTGACGCTTCATGGCGCAATGGACAACAAATTCGAAAAGTGTTCTGCGGTAGGATTCTACTAGCATCTAAAAGAGAGGCTCAAGGCTTTGGGCGCTGGGTGCGGGCGCACTTCAGGTAAATTTTGGTTGGGTCCTATTGTTAGATTTAGGGTAACTGTTTAAGTCTGCCCTGTTCCGTGCTTTTTCTTTAGAAGGCTTAACGGCTGGATGCTGCGAAGAACTCTGAAGAAATCGATTGGGCGCATTGAAAGAGGAACGCCTTCAAGGCGAATACTTTTGATGCACTTAACTTCCAAATTTTAATACCGATACTTAGAATTTCATTTTAAATCACTCGGACTTTAGTATTGAGCTTTCGTTTTATCTTTCAGTTGTTTTTAACTATTAACTGAAAACTGAAATACTTTGCGGGTAAGTCTCTGATAAGACAATTGACAGGGTTGCACTATCTGCGAAATGACATAGATGGGCAGCACCATCACTTGTCTATCGGTTTACTCTAGACCTATCGGCCTATCGATTAATTTGGCATTTGTTTATGGCAAAACGAAAATATACACAGGCAGTTTTTTCTCGAGACCCAAAATAGACGGCCGAGACGGCTACTCCATTTTTGACGATTTGATCCGCATCCATGTCAATTTAGGTAATTAAATCGTCCAAAATGCTCCGTATTCGTCGTCGTTTCGCGCTACTTATTTGCTCGGGGTGCCTGCTAATCTTTCTGAGCCTTTATGTGATTCTAAATTTTGCGGCGCCGGCTCCAAATCCGAAGAAGGTCTGTTGATGGACTAGACGGGGCTGAACGGAAGGATATATTAATATTTCTATTGACTTTCCCCAGCCAAACTTTGCGGTTCTAGAAAGCAAATTGCAAAAATTGGAAAATGGTCTGCAGGAGCATCAACGAAGGAATCTCGATGGAAGAATTGACTCCGAAGTCAAAAACAATAACAATTATCTTCGGTCACACGAGAAGAGTTCTGTTAACTCTGGACTTAACGATGGCGAATGTATGGATGTGGTGAAGCAGGTGCCGGAGGTAGACATTCAAATGCTGGAACTCTACCAGGAAATGTCTTTTGCGGACATCGATGGAGGCGTTTGGAAGCAAGGCTGGAACATAAAGTACGACCAGCGCAAGTACAACTCTCACCACAAACTCAAAGTATTCGTGGTGCCCCACTCCCACAATGATCCAGGCTGGATACAGACATTCGAGGACTACTACAACGCTGGTGAGTCACAATTAACTGTCATCTGTAGCACCTGTACGAATATCAACTGTGACAGCGCATCAAATACGTGTCACTCGAACTGTTTTACACGTAAGCCAGGGATTGAGGTAACTGCAAATACTTTGGCTTAGCTAAACTATATTCTTGATCGTTGAGAATCCTTAAACTTGGGCAAACAGGAATCGGATGAAATTGATATCGGTTTTATAAAGATCTTGCAGATCTCTCAAGACCAATTTGCTGGAGTTTTCCGACTTGAATTTATAACTAAGACAGTCTCTCATTTGCTATGGATGATGCTAATTACTCGCTATACTACAGTAGCTTTAAATCTTTATATTTCAAAAAGAATTATCACCGCCCGCAATAGAAGTTGTGGATCAGTATTATTCAATTGCCAATTCTCAGCGGGAACTTATTTTACTTATTTTATTTAAGTTATTTTAGATATAATTTTTTTATATATTAATTAGTACACAGTAGCTTGAAATCAGGCGAACATTGGAAGAGCAAGCTTTAGACATTAAGAATACAATTTCAACATAATATCTTATCAATATTCTGAGCGTGTTTCCTCAAAATTACAAATTACCTATTGATAAAAGATGTTATACTCAATTATAGACACGAAGCACATTTTGTCGAACGCACTGCGACACCTGACGGAGAATCCAGATATGAAATTCATTTGGGCTGAGATATCATACTTTGCGCGATTTTTTGAAGATTTGGGGGAAAACAAGAAACAACAAATGAAATTGTAAGTAACTACAAGCAAAGATATACACTTTTCCACACCTAATACATTTGCCTCATTTTTCCAGGATTGTAAAGAAAAAGCAACTAGATTTTGTTACCGGAGGTTGGGTAATGCCGGACGAGGCCAATTCACATTGGCGTAACGTGCTGCTTCAATTAACGGAGGGTCAAACCTGGTTGAAAGAGAACTTTAATGTGACACCAACATCCTCCTGGGCTATTGATCCTTTCGGTCACAGTCCAAGTCTGCCGTACATACTCCAAAAGAGTGGATTTAAGAATCTGTTGATACAGCGCACCCATTACTCGGTAAAGAAACAGTTGGCACAGCAACGACAGCTTGAGTTTTATTGGCGTCAAATATGGGACACGGAGGGTAGCACTGCTCTCTTCACCCACATGATGCCCTTTTACTCATATGATATTCCTCACACTTGCGGTCCCGATCCAAAAGTGTGTTGCCAGTTTGATTTTAAACGCATGGGCGCATTTGGGCTGAGCTGCCCCTGGCGAGTGCCTCCTCGTCCAATCGATGACAACAATGTCGCCGCACGCTCCGAAATGCTTGTTGATCAGTGGATGAAAAAAGCTGAACTATACAGGACGAATGTCTTGCTAGTTCCGCTGGGTGATGATTTTCGGTACAAACAGAATACTGAGTGGGATGTCCAGCGTGTCAACTATGAGAAGCTTTTTGAGCACATCAATTCCCATCCGCATTTCAACGTCGAAGCTCAATTTGGCACATTACAAGAGTACTTTGATGCGGTCCATACTAAACTTGGTCAACAGTTTCCGTCGCTCAGTGGTGATTTTTTCACATATGCTGATCGTGCTGACAATTACTGGAGCGGATATTATACGTCGCGCCCCTACCATAAGCGAATGGATCGTGTACTTATGCATTATGTTCGAGCAGCTGAAATGCTTCACGCATGGCATTTATGGGATGCAAGGGCTGGATTCAGCCAGAAACTGCAATCAGCCCGTCAAGAACTCTCTCTGTTCCAGCATCATGATGGTATCACAGGTACCGCGAAAACGCATGTGGTGCAGGACTATGAAAGGCGGATGGTAGAGGCACTCAAATCGTGCCAGTTCGTGATGCAGCAGGCAGTTTACCGCCTGCTTACAAAGCCCTCCATCTATAGTCCCGATTATAACTTTCATTATTTTACATTGGACGACTCACGCTGGCCTGGTGTTGGTGTAGAGGAAAGCCGCACAACAATTATACTAGGGGAAGAGTTGCCGGTTAAGCATGTAGTCTTGCACAATGTGCTACCGCATTGGCGTGAGCAGCTGGTGGATTTTTATATTTCCAGCCCATTTGTAAGCGTTAGCGATATTTCAGGCAATTCCGTGGAAGCACAGGTGTCAGCCGTTTGGAGTTGGCATCATGATACATTAAGCAAAAATGTCAATCCGCAGGGATCCACCACGAAGTTTCGCATATTATTTAAGGCACGAGTACCACCCATGGGATTGGCCATTTATGTATTAACCCTATTAGGATCTAAACCGACGTAAGGATAACTAAGTACAAAAATTACAAAATATCGGTGCTAAGACATTAATGTTTTTATTTGTTCCCTCCAGCCACACATCATACGCTTCTCATTTATTGCTGCATAGGAATCCAGTCTCGGTGCAATTGGGTCAATATCCAGAAGATTGCAAGTTTGGAGATCATCAAGAGTTTTCGTTGCGGACCAGTTCTGGGCCCACATTGGCATTCTCTGAATTGGGCATGCTGAAGTCTGTGCAACTGTCGTCGGATAAACCGCCCACCCCAGTCCATCTGAAGTTCCTTAAATATGGTGCCCGTAAACACGGAGATAAATCCGGTGCCTATTTGTTCTTGCCAAATGGACCTGCACAGCCAATTAGGGTATCTTCTCCGGTGATACTCGTTAGCGAGGGCAAGTTGGAGTCGTATGTGAGCGTTGGACTACAACAAGTTGTTCATCAGACAATATTGCAAGGGGACGGGATAGAAATACGTAACCTAGTAGATATTGGTGTCGAGGATAATACTGAAATTGTAATGCGTCTTCAAACTCACATCGATAGCGGCGACACTTTCTACACCGATTTGAATGGGCTACAAATAATTAAGCGACAACGTTTTGACAAGTTACCGTTACAGGCAAACTATTATCCAGTGCCATCTGTCATGTTTATCGAGGATGCAAATATGCGATTAACCTTGCTTACGGGGCAGCCTCTCGGTGGCTCTTCGCTCGCAACTGGGGAACTGGAAATCATGCAAGACCGTCGACTGGCCAGTGACGATGAACGCGGGTTGGGGCAAGGTGTATTGGACAACAAACCAGTGATGCACGTATACCGTTTAGTACTTGAGGAAGTAAATGGTTGTGAGCGTCCCTCAGAAGCACATTATGCAAACTATTTGACCAGCGCTGCGCATAAGGCTTCACAGGCAGTGCTTGAACCTCTCGACAAGTTCATATACTCAGAGAATGAATGGACGGGAGCACAGGAGCTATTTGGGCATAATCAAGTTCCTAGCAACTATGATATGGACGTGGTTGTGATGAGGCGTCTAACAAAAGCTACGTCCAAGGTGCAACGCATAGGCTTTGTGGTTCACCGCACTCAACTGTTGCAGTGCGCCGATGAACTAAAGGCAGACCAGGTGCGTTTCCACCTTTATATAATATATAATATTGTAATCTCAATTTCAACCTATAAACAGTTTAATATCTGCAATGTGCTGCAACTCAATGGTCAATCGACCAGCACTTGCCAACGCACCACGCTAACATTCCTGCAATATTTGGAAGATGTAAAGCAGAAGGCACCGCTTCTATGTCCCATGGAGACAGCCGCATACATAGTCAGCTACGAAAGCTGAGCTGCACCAGTTCTCCCAAGCAATAGTAATTCAATAATTTATAACTAGCTGTTCCAGACTTCATTTGTATTCAGCACGTTAAAAGGCGGAGCTAAACTTAGATAAGTAATTGTCTTTATAGTTGCGTACCTTTTTGTTCCAATCGACGAATTTCATTAAGAAACTAACAACTTTTTAAATTATTTTTATTTTTATTTGTCTTGTGTGATATTTGTGAAATCTGTCGAGATCTCAAGCAATCAATATCCTGTATATGTTCGAATTGAAATAACTAGAATCGAAATATTAATAGGGTTAATTTAAAGACGAACGCAATTCAGCGCTTAAATGATATTTGGCCGGGCATGGTTTGATTGATATGCACATTCATCCAATGTATCGGGAAGTGTAATATTAGTTGTACCATGTATAATTATAAGAAACATAGAGTCGAGTGGTCCCAACTGTATTATTCAAATAAGCACGGTAAAATAAAAGACAACACATTTTTGTTACTCTTTAAAAAGAATAGTATACAGACTTTGTGATTAAGTTTCTAATACAAAAAGGATTGAAGATGTACTAAAATCGAAGGGCTGTCTGTCTGTCCGTACAGCTGGCCCCAGGCCCGCCTTTCAATACTCATGTAATAATCAAAATTTGGCGGATAACCTTTTTGTGCAATCCGCCCAGATCGAATACCAATAAAATCTCGGTTATAATATTTGGAATATTTTTCTTCAATTAGATAAATTTACAATCATCTATTGGTCCAGAAACAGCGGCGGTTTATTAATAAAGATTAAATTCAAATTAAAAGATATTAATTGCATATTTGCTGAACTAGACTGTGGTATAGTTAATAATGGATCGTTGAAAGGATTCATTAAGTAGGTGGGTCAGATCGAGTTCTACATATATATCGCCCAAATTCCAAGAGAGTATGCATTTTTCTGTAACAAATCGCGTTCAGAGGTTATACATATAAAAATTTCAGAAAGAGTTTGAATTTATTGGTAACAAGTTTTTTATTTATATTTCTTTTTAAACATAATTTTGGCTAACCGATTTATTTATAAAGCAATGTACCAAAATTCTCAAGGAGTATCTTATTAAATAAAATAGTAATTGGTCTTTTAACTAAAAATGTTCTTATCGTTTATCGGGAGAATAGAAAGGGTTATACTAAGTTGAAATAAATTTGATCTCGAATGGCCCTAACTTTTTTAATTTCAGAGTTACTAACAAAAGATCTGTGTGGGATGTTAATTATTTTTATTTTTATTTTATTTTTATTATTATTATTATTATTATTGTTATTATTATTATATGGCCATAACAACCCCATCGGGCCAAAGCCTGAAACACTTATTTCATTTAGTTCTACTTCCTTCACTGAAGAAATTTTTTTACGTGGGTGGATTTCAAATGCTAGTTTTTCTAGGAGGTTCATGCCTATTCACGGGACAGTGTTCACCCGAGGCCCCCGATGCAAAATATTTTTTTTGTTTTTTTTTTTTTTTTTTTTTTTTTTTTATTTTTGTAAGTGGCTAATAACAACCCTTTCGGGTCACTGCCCAAAGCACTTTTTTTAAGATTATTGCTTGCTGCCTTCACTGAAGATCTTTGTTTTTTTTACGTGGGTGGATATCAAATCCTACGCCACAACCTAGTTTTTCTAGGAAGGTCATGCTAAGTACATGAGTCGGACTCGAACCCAACACCTCTTCTTGTTTCGCGGGACAGTGCGCTATCCACTGGCCCACTGAGGCCCCAATGCATAATTATTATTATTATGTGGCTATAACAACCCTATCGGGTCACAACCTGAAGCATCTTCCTCTGGCGAGGCTTTTT
>JBANCY010000532.1:0-14178 GCA_037040045.1 Phorticella flavipennis | reverse complement strand
GGGGGGTGGGAAAGTGCGAAGCAGTGCGCTAAGTTGGGGGGTTTTTTTTTTTGGGGGTGCTTTCCCGGGGGACGTGGAACTGGGACCCCCCCCCCCCCCCCCCCCCCCCCCCCGGAAATGCCTTAACTTTTGCAACTCTCATTTCGGTCTTGTGAAAAAATGACAGATCATATTGTACTACAATTCATGGGTGAATTTCTAATCTAAACAAGTTAGTTTCTCCTAGGAGCGTCCATACCTATCGACATGAGTGGGACTCGAAACAACACTTCTTATTTTGCGGGAGAGTGCGCCAACCACTAGTCCACTGAAGCCCTAAATTGTCTAAGATATATCTGTTATTGGACGTCAACAGTCTAACCTGACATACCTAAGGAAAAACATGTTTATATCAATAAATTTAGTCAAATTTTCCAACTATTTCAAGATCAAGTAAAAGCAGAAAATAATATGCTTTAGATTGGTTTTTTCATAATGGCCGTAACAGTCCCATTGAGTCAAAGCCTGAAGCATTATTTGTCTTCATTTCGGCTTCCTTCACTGAAGACCTTTTTTTACACGGGTGGATTTCAAATCCAACGCCACAACCTAGTTTCTGCTAGGAGAGTACATGCCTATCGACATAAGTAGGACTCGAACCCACACCTCTAGCTTGGCGGTCCACCGAGGCCCAATGCAACTAAATGTACTTATATTTTTGAGTTAATTCTGCAGTTCCCGAAAAGCCCCACACAACATCAATGATATCCCCCACATTATATCAACCAGATTTGGTTTGGCCGCTTGATTTGGGACCTCCATTCGACCATTTCGGTTACTCTTCTCGATTACGTGTTTGGGCGGGGGGCGGGGGGTGTTTTCATTTAATGCTCTGCAAATAAATTTCACTCACATAAAAACCAATCCGGCGATACATGGGATATTTATGTACCTTGAATATATAATCAATATGTGAGCCAAAGCTGAAATCAAATTGAATGAATTATTTAATGAAAGAAAATGTGAGACTACGAAATTATGTGAATTACGCGCAAGAATGTTTTATGAATGTTTATGAGCGCATAAAATCTATTACGTCACGCCGGGCTCTGCATGCGCCGGATACGGACGGCAGCACGGACACGGACACGGACACGGACATGGACACCGGACCAAGCTCCGGTCACAGCGGTCGTAAGCCAAAGACATACTCGATTTGGAAATGTAGAGTGCGAGCTGCGGCAATTCTTGGATGATTTAAAGCAAAATCATCGTCATTTGGATACCCCGCAGTTGCCTATATTGGCATTTGCATGGAGTATGAACCTCGGTGTCCCGCCAAACAAGAGGTGCGAGTTCGAGTCCCGCTCTTGTCGATTGACATGACCCTCCTAGAAAAACTAGGCTGTGGCGTAGGATTTGAAATCCATCCACGTAAAAAAAAGATCTTTAGTGAAGGAAGCAGATGAAAAGACAAATAGTGCTTCAGGCTTTGACCCGATAGGGTTGTTATGGCCATATAATAATAATAATGCAGTATGAACCAAGCGTTTTTCATATATTTTTTGAAAAATTAGATGAATGCGGTTTCTCTATCTTATATGTAGAATACCTTTAGATGTTCCATACTTTCTTCAATTAGAGCATATTTAGTCGTCGGTGTGTCGCTGTGGTTCGGGCGAAGCTTTAATTCATTTAGTTGCCGTGCCAATGGGACCTGCGATTGCCTGTGTGTAACCTCCAACCTCGAACCTCCCAGTTCCAATCTCCAACCTCCGAGTAAATGAACTCGTATCACATAAAACCGAATTTCATGTGTTGCCTGCTATGCATATAAATGATAAAAATACATGCTAATGTCGAGCTCGACCAACTCGGTATACCCCACTACATAATACTCGGAGAGTTTCAGAGGCAGGAGGTATAACCCCAAACCCCAAACCCCCATCAGACTCCGTTGGCTAAGATCTGTCTTTAAGCACGATTCTGTGTTATGTGCGTATTTTATGAACTTAAGCTGAACTAAACCAAAGCTAATGGCATGCTTAGATTTCAATTATTGGTAATAGAACTGCTCTCAAATCAGATTGGGCTTAATTAACCAGCAATGGGTGACTGTCTCAATCCATAGCATATATTGAAATATTTTTGAAGTTAAAAATGCAATAGAAAAGTCAATTTCCAATGATAAGAACATGGCTTGAAGGCCGAATTGAGAAAGGAAATTATTAATTGTATGCTATTAGGATGACTCGCAAGAGACTTTCAAGATATGTCCTGGTAGGTATTGATATTTCAAAGGAAGGGGCCTCAGTGAAACAGTGGATAGCGAACTTTCCCGCCAAACAAGAGGTGCGAGTTCGAGTCCCTCTCATGTCAATAGGCATGACCCTCCAAGGAAAACTAGGTTGTGACGTAGAACTTGAAATCTACCCACGTAAAAAAGGTTCTTCAGTGAAGGTAGCAGAAATAGAGGGAAATAATGCTAACGGCTTTGACCCGATAGGGCTGTTATGGCCATATAATAATAATAATAGTGTATCAAAGGGGTCTTCGTCGACTAGCAAGAGGTGTGGGTTCGAGTCCCACTTATGTCGATAGGCATGAACCCTTCTAGGAGAAACTAGGTTATGGCGTAGGATTTGAAATCCAACCACTAAAAAAAAAGTTCTTCAATGAAAGAAGCAGAAATAAAGACAAATAGTGATTCAGGCTTTGATCAGATAGGATTGTTATGGTCATATAATAATAATAATAGTGCATCAACTTCTATAACGTCTGCCCCATTAAAAGTCTACTATATTATGAAATTTATATGAACATGTTGTACAAGCCAGTGTTCCGAAATGTAGCCATAAAAAACACATATTATTTTCCCTGTTATTCAGAAATAACCTCCATAAGCACTCGAAGGTTTGCAATATTGACATGCAGCAAACATAATTATCAGGATTGCATCTTGAAGAGGTTGAAGAGCTCCCCGTTGCTGGGGCTAAGGGCAACCGTGATGCTCACTTTTCTGAGTGCACTTGGGATTATCCTTGTAATCTTGTTACCTGAGATAATGTCACTGTCGCTGCAATCATTAATACGCACTTGAAATTAACAAATTTGATTGGCCTACTCGTAATTCTTCCGTAAACTCTCTTAGACCCAAGGTTGTACGCCGTAACGTAAAAACCGTAAAGCCCAATGACAAGAACTGTAAGAATGTGGATATGTGGACATATGCTTGAGAGAAGAGCTCTAAAGAGGGACTTCAGTCACTTGGATTATGCATATTTCCAGTAGTCAGCAGTTTCTTGTTTTTTTTTCCCCCCCTGCACTGGCCTTAAGGTGAGGCATAGCTGTTTGGGCGCATCAATCAATCCCCGTATCAAGCGCCCGGTGCGGCCCGTAAGGCCCGTAAGGACAAAAAAAAAAAAATGTATTCAAGGTGAATACTATATTTTTTTTAAGGTTATTTAGGCCAAAGGGGAGGGGCAGAGAATCTTTTGATGCCGCTTCGTAAATGCAAATCAAGTATATTTTCAGAGTGGGGAAAGCGAGAGGAAATCCGAGATGTGAGCTGTGAGATGTGCCTTATGTTTTATGCGGGCGCGTGCTTATCTACGTCGAGACCTTTTGGCCGGTTTATGCTTGGTCCTGCTAATCAGGCAAGATCCTTCGGGTCGGTTGGCTTGTTGGGGCTTGTTGGGCCCCATTATTTTTGCTGTTAGCTCTGTTTGTTTAGCCCTTTGGTTCGCTTTGACTAATTAAAGAGCCGCCTGCAAAATGATCAATTTGCATTTCACTGGCGCCAATTATCACCCCGCAGCAAACAATGGCGATGGCAACAATACCGACCACGTGCTCTCCATGTGACCTAAACAAACCAAGGAAAACGCAAATGAAAAGCATAGGCCCAGGACCCCACCCAGGGAAAACAAAGACCCCTCCACTCATCGCACAAGGAGAAAAGGGTCGACGGCATATGCAAACCCAAACAAATCGTAAACTGGCTAACGTCTGAGCAAAGAAAGTGTGGGGTAGCAACAGCTTAAAGCGGATCGAAGGACTAATGCGAGTCCTGGTCAGGTGTACTGGCCCCATCCCAATCCCAGTTCCACTTCCAGTCCCAGTTCAAGTCGAAAAGGCTTGCAAGAAATTGAATTTTCAATTTATAGTCACAAATTATGTGCGGATCTCTTGGAGCGACCGAATGGTAACTGTGGATGTAAGCAAAAAAATTTATCACTTGACAAAAACATAAATTTCCCGTTATACTCTCTTTCAGGCTTGGTCCTTCCCACTCCTTGCCCCCCCTATCTATTTAACTATCTATCTCTCTTTCACGTCCCCATGTAGAGCATATGGAAACGCGAACAGCGCTGAGTTTTATGGTCGGTCGGGCACTACTTCATATTCAACTCCCGTAAGACTAATAAAGCATAATTTAATGAACCATGTGGCAGTCGCTCGGGCAAGGACTTCCGCTTTATGTCAACAATAGTTTATAATTCACACACACAGATACACAGTCAAATGGCAATAAAAACAAACTGTCTGAAATCAGCCGAGTCACGTGAATGAGCAGATCCAGATTGAAGTTGGCCGAGGCTAAAACTCTGACTTTCTACGGTATATGCCGAATGTGTCTATATGTCCTGCGTTTCAAAATTATTCTAAAAACTGCCTCGAAAATTCCCCGATAAACCTAAGACTAGGCCACCAACTAACCCATTGGGATCAATTCAGCTGTTAACAAGAAAGAAAGGCGCGCCGAATATTTCATACTCTTTTCGATAGCAGTATATAATAACGAATCTCGAGATTATGTAAGCTTTCAGTCCAATACGTTGGAAAACATGGGAAATATGGGCAAAAACCTACGTCATATTTGACGTCTATATAATATAGAAGTTGTAAAGTTTGGTGGAGCAATAGATAATAACGAATATTGGTAGTATGTGAACTTTCAGTGCAATCCTTAAGGAAACTTTGGAAATATGGGTAAAAACCGATTTTTGTGTGTAGGACAGCTATGTGATATAGAAGTCCGATCTTTATAAAATTTGGTATAGCGGTAGATAATAACGAATCTTGGTAGTAGGTGGACCTAATATGTAATATGTTCAGAAACTTGTGAAAAATGGTCAAAACCGATTTTTGGTTATAAGACAAATATGCGATGCAGAAGTCCGATCCTTATGAAATCCGGTGGAGAAATAGATATTAACAATTCTTGGGATTATGTGATCTTTTAGTCTAATACGTTGAAAAAGATAGAAAATATGAGCAATACCTTTTTTTATCCATATGACAGCTATATGATATGATGGTTTGATCCAACCGGTTCCGACAAATGTGTTAACGTATAACAAAAGAAGGTTATGTGCCAAGTTACATTACGATAGCTTGAAAACTGAGGGACTAATTTGCATACATACAGACGGATAGACGGACAGACAGACGGACATAGCGTCTTCGACTTCTTCTGTTTTCCTGATCACTCTGAATGTACCTTTTGGGGGTCTACAACGTTTCATTACATACTTTCGGATACTTTAGGACAAAAAGGAACTTCGACAATGCTACTCGATTACTGGAAGAGACTCGACTGGGTTCGCTAATGAAATATCATATCATTGTTATACGTATGAAAAGAACCTCATAACATATTAATATTATAAATTCAAATTAATTGAAATTCTTGTACAATGTCCGAAATGGCATAGCGACTCCACGTGGATAAACTCACACCTCTTTGCTGACGACACAACGCAACACGACCTTAATATGTGGACCCCGTAAACCCCATAAACCCAAATAAAAAGCCGAATACGAAAAAGAACAGGCCACAAAACGAGCAGCGGCCACACAATATGCTCCAATGACCGTCTGCTCCCTTTTAGCTCCCTCTCTCTCTCTCTCTCTCTCTCTCTTTATCTTGTTGGGAAGGCAATAAGAGGCGTGGCTAAATGGCCTACACACATATACACACACACACACACACACACACACACACACACACACACAGATACACACACACATTTAAAATTTTTTATCGCCCCACACCGGCCACATTTTTATGTGCTCCATCCTAACCCTGCCTGCAGCCGCTGGACGGCATGGGACGGGGTCGAAGACCCAGCTGGAACCAGGAACCAGGAGGTGAAAGCTGAAAAATGGAAAAATATGTTTTTTTGAAAATGAAACACACACAAGCAGGTTTATTGCACTTTTGTCTTTGGGTTCAGTTGGGCTTCGTTTCAGTTGGTCTTGTGGCCCCATGGTCCTCTGGTCCTCTGTTGCTCTGGTCCCATGGTCCTGCCGTCCTCCAGTCCGGCACGGCAGTCCACCTTTGAGTTTCCGGGCGCATTTTGTTGATTTTGCCGCACATCCAGTTTGTTTTTATACCCTGTACGCATCGATAAGTATAGCCAGGCATAATAGATTTGCATTATTCATTAGTTCCGGTCTATATCAAGCACAAATTTTCATAAAATGTGACTTGGTATAGGGTATCAACTGTTCGAGTATTCCATATTGAAGCAAGTGTTTATATATTTGTTTTTAATTTTGTGTTTTGTTCTTTAGTTTTTGCAGGGAATAACTTAACGCCCTCTGTTTGAGTTATTTTTATGAAACTTTGGATCTCAGATTACCAGCAAAGTAAAATAATTCGACGAAACTCGGCTTGTTCACGTTAATGGCAACATTTACTTATTAACTTGACGTTTTCCCTAAACTTCCCCTAAGTCTTTGGCCTAAACGAGTTACTTTTCCCAACTTTTCATTTGTTTTTAGCGACAAGAGTTTTGAGATAAACAAGTTTTATTAAAAAAGGAATTAACTCTGCTTTCGGCGTTCTTTCTTCGGGTTCCTTGTGAGTTGGAATACAAACCTTGTATGCTCTACATCTATTCAAGTCTTCCTTTTAATGGAATATAATATACAACATTTTAGACTCGATAATACGGAAGGAAGAGTGAATTAACTCATCCATGTTATTAACATATTTTCGAAATTAAAGTGTATCACATTATGATAATTTATCAAATATATGATATATATATGGTATAAATATATATGTTGAGACTTGAATCTAATCTAAGAGTTAAGCCCATAAGAAAGTAGCTCGAAATACTGTGCCACATAGGATGTATAATCCATGCTTTAAAGTTACGTTTATAACGATTCGAAACTCAAAACCATTTCAAAGTTAAACCAGTTACGATATCTCTCATTCGGAACAAAGAAAAATAAAGGAGTGGCCATAACAATCCTATTGGATCACAGCCTGAAGCACTATTTGCATTTTTTTTCGGCTTTTTTACTGAAGATCTTTCTTACGTGAGTGGATTTCAAATCCTTCGCCACAATCTAGTTCTTCTAGGAGGGTCATGCTAAGTACATGAGTGGGACTCGAACCCACAACTGTTGTTTGTCAGGATAGTACGCAATCCAATGGTCCACCGAGGCCTCCAACCCATTCGAAACACAAATTGTATTGCAATAGCTCCACCACAGGTGACGGGGACGGACAAAGAGACTTAGCGAGTAGGCACTATCGTTGGTATCCGACTTATTAGTCCTATCGATTGAGATCTTTCTGCAGTTGGTTGAAGTACTTCGCACTAATGTTAGCTATTTCCTTATTATATCAGACATTGTGGGCTCCCCCATGAATAGTATTGATAGGGTGCATGTGAGCACCCCATGTGAGGGATTTTGAGTTCCATTCAGGTTGTTGTAGCGGCTGCATAACGGGCTCTTAACCAGCAATTTGCAATGACAATGGCAATACACTAACTTTCAAATTGTTTTAGGTTCCATTAGCTCTATGGCTTAACTAAAGCTAAGTACTCCGAAAAGAATTCAATGGCTTTATTTCATTATAATTTACCTGTGATTCAGCATGACCTTTGAATCTGCCGTTTCTCTTTCTGTTTCTGGTGTTACTGTTGGGAAAACTGGAGCCTGTAATGCCTTATAATGGTTAATAGATGTTGAAAGTGGAGCTGACAGTTCCCACTCTAAAACGGCTCAAAGCTTGGCGTCGAGGCCAATAGAGTTTGCGCTGAAAAGCATGGATTGGATTGGACTGAAGTGTGGCAGGATGGCCAGGATGGGCAGGGTAAGATGGGTAATGGCAACAAAAATCTAACGACAGCTTAATCCTTTTAAAACTGAGAGCATATAAAAGCAGACACACAATACAGCTGGAAAACCGCAAAAAAAATGAAAGAACAAAAAAAAACTGGAAAAAATAAAGAAAATAAAATCGAGTGAAACTGAGAGACTGAGGAACTGAGGAACTGAGGAGAGGAGGCTGTGGTAAAAGGCATGAGAACAATAAGGTGCTTTGGTATCCTTCTCTGGGATGCAGGCAAGAGTTCAAGCCACAGTGGGATACAATAAAGAAACCCCACAGCAGACCCACAACATCAAAGAACAACAAGAACAACAACAACTACAACAACAACAACAATAAGAACAACAACAATAAGAACAACAACAACGACAACAAATAGTAACAACATTGTATAAGGGCAAAAGTGTAATAACTATAAAAATAAACCGTTGCCGAAAAGCGAAGGCAACAAACAATGCCTGACAGATGGACAGACTGGAGGACAAACTGGGGGACAAACTGGGGGACCGACAGACAGACAGACAGACAGACAGACAGGACGTGTTGGCGGCAAAGGAGTGTTTGCCGCATTGATTAAAGTCAGCATCGAAGGGCATTGAAAGCCATTTTGTCATTACAAATCTTCAAATACATTGAGTTTTCATCATCCAAGTTTTTATATCCGATGTGCGAGAAAATGACAAAACGAAGCAGTAGAACAATGTAAAATCGATCGAAAACGTGATAAAGGGTGCTCTGCACCGTATACCATCTTAAAGATGTCTCTTAAAGCCTTGGAACAACAAGCCCTGAACAACCCAACGACAACGAACAAGTCTTTAGGCCATAATTCGTTTGGCGACAAATTCGTAGCTCTTAAGATGCACATAATCGGTTTGTCGTCGATCCAGGAGGATTGGGGTTGAGGATTGGGGAGAGGAGGCCAGCCATAGATATAAGGTTGTAGCGACGTTTTATGGCTTTAAGCTGTTTTGAGCAAAATGTTACCTAAATTGATTATTATACAGCTGCCAATATGTGGAACGTAGCCAGGACAATGAAGGAGGACACAGAAGGAGAAACTTTGTTAGTTTCAACACGCACACAAATCCCAGAGCAAAGCCTCTTAATGGTAGCCCAAAACTAACAAACCACATTAGCACGAGGATTAGGGACCCAGAGTACGGATCAAGCTTTAACTAAAACTGCCCCACACAGTTGTTGAGATTTGCCCGGCAAAATAGCAAAATAACAACAAGAGGCGTCAAAACACACATATCCTTTGATTCACACACACACACACACACACACAGATACACACACACACACACACCAACACACACACACACATTGACATATCTAATAATAAATCCAAGACACTTAACGCCTTAGCCGCCGAGCATGACCCACAAAAGGAGCATATTCCGGGCAGAAGGAGTTGCCCAGAGGCGTTTGGTGGGTTGGCCGGGTGCCTGCCTGGCGTTCAATCCTTGGAGAAATGCAAATCGCAAATCGGAAAAAAAGAAGAATCAACGAAGCACGAGGGTGTTGAATTGCTGGCTGAAGGATGATTGCCAATAGAAGGCAGCAGGACGAGGATGCCGGAGCAGTTGGAAACAGGGGAGAACCAAGTATATTAGAGGCAGCGAAAAAAATTGACAGCGTTCCACTAATGTGCCACAAATCCTTAGCTTCCATTTAGGGATTTCCTTTTTGTACTCTGCCCAATCCGGGGTACAAATAATTCTCATGTAAATTGCTTCAGCAAAGATGAAAGGGAAATACTAAAAACCTAAAGAAATACACGAGTATCACACTCCGTTAAACAGCGACCAACGATTCTTATACCCTGATCCCAAGTGATAATTGGTATGAAGGGTATAATAAGCTTGTGCAAATGTATGTAACACACAGAAGGAGAAAAGGCAGGCACCATAAAGTATATACATTCTGGATCAGGATCTTTAGCGGAGTCGATTTAGCCCTGTCCGCCTGTCGTGAGTATAAGAACTAGAGACTTCAAACTCAGCGTGAGGATGTATCTGTATCCAACACACATATCAACTACTGAGATTTCGATGATACCAGGCCAACATCGGCCGATAAGTTCATTTTCCAATAAAAGGTCCATAACTTTTGCGTATATTGAGCTAAGACACCGAATTAGGTATATAAGATTATGAATAAAAACTGCAGAATGAAATATTGATACACCCTCTATTTGATTGGAAAGTAATGAAATGTGTATAGCAGCCACAAATTTTATGCAAAAGTCATGAAGTTTGGTATGTGGGTGCCCAAAGTTACTATGGAGAAAGTGTCATCCAAAATTTTTTTCCATCCTAAAATGGTCTCCCTTAAATAAGTGCTCATAATTTCTGCAATATTTATTATAATTAGTCCAATTCCAGAATCTATATTTATGACTATGTCATAAACAAATCCTGAAAATTTCAGATCAGATCATAAACACCGAAGTTATAAGAACTAGAAGTTGCTGAAAATGGGTCAAAATGCCCGAAGGTAAAAATGGATTAACCCATGATAATTGGTACGTAAGTACCCATACACCGTCTGCAGCAAGTGGTATCATAATTTCCATCATAAAATGTTCACCTCTAAGTATTATTAATGTTATAATTTCTCCAATTCTTATCATTATTATTCAGATTCCAGAATCGATATTCATAACCATATAAACTTAAAGACCATAAATCAATATTGAAAAATTTCATCGATCGGATCATAAACACCGAAGTTTCAAGCCGTAAAATGACTCCAAATTATTGCAGCTAGAGACACGAAATTTGAGGATTCAAATAGATAATGCGCCAATTCAATTCTGAAATTTGTTGATGCCACTCACACCGGGGGATGTGTGTGTAAGATTCTGGCCGTATTTTACAACTGGGATCAGGGTATCTCGTAGTAGAGCTCATTCGACAACAGCTTTCTTACTTACGAAAATATAATTAGTTGTTGTAATCGGACATAAATAAAGTTCATAAAATAACGCTATATACTATATAACTACCTCTGAAGCTGATAAGAGTCCACAAATTCAATTGAAATGGTTGTTTTTTTCCATATTTTGTGAGTGAAAGAATGGATATGACTTTGGCGAAATTCCTAGGTCCTCGCATAGTTAGCGTACAATTGCATCGGTGTTTATTCGTTGCCCCAAATTAGAAAGTGGTCCGACACATTGGGATCAACAAGGTTGTTCCTTTCGTAGTCCGGTTATTTAATTGAGCTTGCGGTCAAACGTTGGGAATCATGGGGAAAATTACTTAATTCTGATTTGATTGGCGTAGACAAGAAACTAAAGCGACTCCCGGAATGGACTTAAGTTACTGGATTGTGTGTGTGTGGGGGGGGGGGGGGGGGTTTGTTTCACTTTGGGCACACTCAAGTGGATTTGGCTGGCAAACGTCTTGGTCAAAGTTTGCGGTATGCGGGTATTTCGGGTAGCTCGGGCAGAGTGTATCGGAATTTGAGTCGCAATCCCTTTTCGAGATTGGGCAAGAGCTGAAATGGATAAATGATTGAACGCCTGGCCGAACACTTTTGGCGCCAGAAGTGAGGGTTACGGTCAGCAATGATTACCAAAAACTAATTTGAATTTTATTGATTCAATTCAATGTGTGGCGCTGTCTTGGAACAACCCGTTTGGAGGCACATTTCAGTCGGAGCGGAGTCAACCGATTCGTTCGGCTTTTATGTTTCGTGCATCTGTCGTTGATGATGTGTTGATGGCATCGGTCTCCTAATCTCGTTTCGTCCCACAAGCAATCTCGACTCTCGGATACCAGCATCGAGCCCTATGGTTGTCTCTGCTCAAAGGATTGTCACTCCGTTTGATTTTTGTGTTTGGCTTTTGGTAAGGGTATCATTTTTAATGCCCAAATTGTATTTTAATACGATAAACGAAAGGGCCGCATTATCAACGCATGCTTGAATAGACTTTTGATCATCGACAATTTCCCCGAAATATTTCTCTCCATTTCGACAAACTGCATTGAAATGAGTCGAATTTAGCTTCGAATTTGTTTCTTAAAAGTTTTGGAAAATGTACATCATTATCTCGAGAACCTTCAAGCCAAATTGAGTGTCTCTAGATATAATCATTTATCCGCCTTGTGACATAATCCATTTTTTACCTCTTGTCATTTTGACCCGTTTTTGGAAATTTCAACGTCATATAATTTCCTTTTTAATAATCCTAATGTTATGAAATTTTCAGACTATGATCCAAAAGTGTTGTCATGGCTATATAATAATAATAATTATACCTTTAAGTATGGGAAAAATAGGAAAAATAAACAATCACAAGATCTTTTTGGTAATGCGAAGGCTGAGTTATGTGTCCGCATTGAATATCAAGGGCTATTTCGCAGTCGAGGACTCTCGACTATAGTCGAGCCTTATATTTTAGTACTCATTACGATGGCCATGGAAACAAAACGTGCTTCAACACTCAACAAAAGTTGTTAGTGAATTTCAATGTTGGCTAATAAATTTCCTCGCTAAAGTAATCAAATAATTGCCGAATGTACGAAAAATACAAGGGAATAGAGTATCTGCCCTGGTTTTATGGCTATTTTATTTCACGAAATTTACGAGCGGACGAAAAATGTCGGCTGTCTCTTTTATATAGCCCCATGAAAGGAACTACAATAACAATACTAGCAGTAACAATAACAATAACAATAATAACATCAGCAACAACAACTTGAACTTGAACATAATAAAGTTGTACTACAGCCGAGTGGAAGAGCGAAAATCATGTAACCGTCTATTGATGACGATTCCGATTTTCCCCAAATGACACCGCTTAAATTGACAAATCGCAACGAGCTATGCCTGCCGCGGGGCCGGATTCGGGCCGGGTTCGGGCCGGGACGGCAAGCAGCGAGGTGAAAATTCACGGTTGAACAATTAGATGAAAATTTTAGGAATTTCACAGATTGCAAATGAGTGGTAAAAGTATCAGAAAAGCCAAAATTAATCCGTGGTAATGCGTTTTCGGCGGACGGACAAAGTTTGAAGAGAGGCGGAAAATTAATAGATAACTGTGGCAAGGTGTGCTCGACTATGAAATACCTGCATTTCAGATTCGTAGTGCACATTGTTTAACTTCAGATCTATGTAAATTGAAGACTTTATTATTATATGACCATAACAAGCTTATTGGGTCAAAGCCTGAAGAACTTTTCTCCATGATTTCAGCTTCCTTTACGGAAGAACTTTTTTTTTACGTGGGTGGACTTCAACCTAGTTTTTTTATATTAAAATTATTGGGAAACTCAATTCTGCATTTTATATCCATAACCACACATGCCAATTTATGTCCAAATAGATCTATTAATGTATACGAAATTTTTCTTAATATTGTAAAAAGATCTGGTTCATTATCGAGCGAATATCATATAGCATGTTTGGAGTCTCTAGCTTGACGCACAGGCAGCTAGCCAGACAAACGATGATGCTGATAAAAAAATAGACAATATATACTTTCCGTTACGAGAACTCTTTCATAATTGGTCATAATATAATAAAAAAAAGTAAGAAAGCACTAGTCGAGTGAGCTCGACTTCAAGATACCCTGATCCCAGTTGTACAATACAAGAATCGCTTAATAGGGTTACACACAGACTCTAACACACACCTGGAACCTTCAAATTTCGTGTCTCTAGCTGCAATAATTTGGAGTCCTTTCACGGCTTAAAACTTCGGTGTTTATGATCTATGAAATTTTCAATACGAAATTTGATGTCTTAGCTTTATAGAACAACGAACTTATCGGGCGAAGGGGGCGTAGTATCATCGAAATCTCATCCAAACTATCAATCTCGAAAAACAATGTGTTCTCCCGGATGGACAGGCGGACAGTGCTCAGTCGACTCCGATATTGACCCTGATAAAGATTATACATACTTTATGGGGTCTACCACGCCTTCTCTGCCTGTTACATACATTTGCACGAGCTTATTATACCCTTATACCCTGGGGGTCTCGGTAGCCCAGTGCATAGCGCACTGGCTTGCCAAACAAAGAGACGTAGGTTCGATTCCTGCTCAGGT
>JBANCY010000531.1:4597-28725 GCA_037040045.1 Phorticella flavipennis | reverse complement strand
CAACCCTTTCGGGTCAAAACCTGAAGCTCTATTTTCCTCTATTTCTGCTTCCTTCACTGAAGAACATTTTTATGTGGTTGGATTTCAAATCCTATGCCACAACCTAGTTTTTCTAGGAGGCTCATGCTAAGTACATAAGTGGGACTCGAACCCACACCTCTTGTTTGGCGGGACAGTGCGCTAACCACTGGTCCACCGCGGCCCCTAGAGTCAATTGAGTAGTTCGAAATATTGAGTACTCCCAATAAAATTTAGCTAAGCTCGTTGAAATTCATTGTAACTTACGATATCCTATATCAATTTGTCCCACCACAGATAAAGCAGAAACTGAAACTTAATTTTTTTTGGGCCCAAGTAATTTGCCACTGGAGAGAACGGGGGTTTGGGGGTTGGCATTTAATGATCAGAAATAGTCAAGTTGAGGCAGACGTCTTCATTCCAATTGTTGTGGCCACCCTCTTTGGGCCTCCCAAGCAAAAGACCAAGACGCATCCTGAGCACGAGACGCGGTTGCTTTTAATTGCCAACCTCTGCCCCATCCTCCAGCTTCAGGGCTCCAGGAACATGCTGTACTGACCATTTCATTAACTGAAACTGGCCCAAAAGAAAAACGTTGCGGCGATTAGTTCACAGTCATAACACACGGTGCCCGGCCGAATCCCCCGACCCGGAGAGACGACCAAACTAAACTATAAAATTTTATGAGTTTCTACAGGACAATACACACACTCACACACACACCCGCACACACCGAGACACGCTCAATTGGTTTCGGCTTTTTTCCATGTTTGCAGGTAGTTTCAGCTACCTTCCAGACCCCATCCTGAACCCAATCCTGCTCCCATCCTGCACCCTATCGCGTCGCCGCCTGCGCCCAATGCTCGTTGTGCGTCGTCGTTCGCCAAATTGCGCAAAATGTTAACAAGCAATTGAGCAGACAAACAAACAACTGTTGACGTGCACCGGCTTTGCCGGGGGCTTTGACAACAAGCGGCCCGGAGAGGGGATGGGTCACAGGTTTTGGATACTGCAATTGGTTTCCCCGTGCGTTGATTAGTTTAACGCGTTCAACGTTGTGGAAATTTGCGACGGGCTGCTGCTCATTAAATCGAACCGCGCCGCCTTTTGGCTTATTAGTTGCAATGTCTTTGCCACAGTTTGTCCTGTCTGTCTGTCTGTCTGTCCGTCCGTCCGTCCCGTTCTGTCTGGCTTTCGTCTTCCGGTTAAGCTGCCATTCAGCCCGGCCAACCCAATAATCTCGGTTTGCTGCGCTATAAAATGCTCATTTTATATTGAGCTGCTGTCCGGCAGCATTTTTATGAGCCGTAAATGTCCGATCGAAGTAAAACCGTGCTCCGCTGCCTCCCACTGGCTGTATTTGTACAATGGAGCTCTTTAATATTGGCATTTCAGTGTTTCTGTGAGTCTGGTCACTTTGCACAAAAGTAATTACATTCCATTTAATGTCGATTCTTAATTGGCACCGAGCTGATTGCGCTTATAATGCCAATTTGTTTGATTTTCCAGGTCTTTATGGGACATATTTTGGTTGCTTTGTTTCTTTATTCAAGGTGTTAGAGACCCATATATATCTTAAATATATATGCTCAATAGTACCCTTAGTAAATTCAAAACAAACAGCGAATTTACAACCATTTCCGGACTATTGAAAACAGACTAAGAAAAAAGTCTTATTATATCCGTCATTTCATCCGGTTTTTCTTTAAGACTACTACATACAGTCGAACTTCCCTTTAATGAATATTGACGGGATCAGAAAATCACTTCATTATATAGAAACTTCATTATACAGAAATTATACATACATGTATTTATATTGGAAAGAAAAAGTTGTGTGTTTGAAATCAATTCATAATAGGAAGAACTTCATTGTATAGAAGTTCACCATAGAGAAGTTCGACTGAAAAACCTTTCTCTATGTTTAGCGCTTGATTATGTTCAGAAGGTACTAAACAGATTCCGACGTAATAAGTAAATAGTAAGTATTAAGAACCGTTTTCATTTTCTTTTTATATACTTTTATATGGAAATCAGAAGTAATCGATTCAATTCACACACAAGATCTTTTAAATTCTTATGATTAATCGAATAATTTTGTATTAATTAATTAATTTGTTAGAATATGTTTATTTTTATTATAGTGTTTATCAAACTATAGCTATAGGACTGAGCGAGTATTGTAAAATTTTGATATATTATTTTAACAAATGAAATGCGAATTATTTGAAGTTAAGCTTAAAATATACTAACAATTGGTGAAATTTAGAAACAAGTTCTTGTATTTCTATCGATAGGTAATCAATATGTGTCTAAAGTGATTAAAAATATTGTTATATATTGTTTTGAAATCAGGATTTCCCTAAAGATGAGCGAGAACAAATTCAATAAGCTTTTAACTGTCAACAAAGAACTTTGTCATATATTTCTACTTCTACGAGTGCAAATTGACTTAATATGCCTTATGTTAAGATGATATTAGTCATAATTCCAAGCTGGTCACATTGGTAAACTGCTCTAAACAAATTACTTGGCGGGTTTTTGTGAGCATTCATTTCATATTTACTTCATATTTACCTATCCAACCTCTGTTTTTACCTATCTTTCGCTCTGTCATCGCCTGGATACATGCCCCGATCCCTACCCTGGAATTCTCATGCCGAAACCAAGTAAAAGCCTGACTGTCAATATTGACTCGTTGCGTGGAAATCGCGCAACTTTTTGTGCCTCCGGCGTAATAACTGTCAAAAATCTTTCAAATTTTAATCAACTTTATTTTTAGCTTGCGCTATTTACTCTGGCACACGTCAAGGCACCCGGCATCACCCGGCCCCACTCGAACCCACACATGGCGGGAAAAGCCTCTCCTGTTCCGCCGCCGGGAGGACTCGTGTGCGTGAAAACTTTGCAGTCTTCTGCTTTTTTCATGGGCAAACAAATACTTATGAGCATAACTGTATGTAAATGTGTGACAGTCCCCCAATCCCCCACATCCCCCACATCCCCCACTTCCCCAAACGGGTTTTCCAACAAATGTGTGCCCGTCTGTCTGTCTGTCTGTCTGTCAGTCGGTCGGTCTGTTTGTCTATGTTACGCCAAAAAGTATTAAAGACGCATTTAATTAAGTTGAAATTGTTGGCAAAGTGAGTCCGGAGTCGGGGACTAATGTGGCCATGGAGGCAGTCAAAGTCGATGCCAAAGTCAAAGTCAAAGCTGAAGATGAAGCTGTAGCTGCCGCAGCAGGCGGCAATTTATATTTCCTCAAGATTTTCCAACTTAATCATATGAGAGTTGTTTGAGCACACACTTCCACTGACACTGGAAATGGCCATAAAATTTCCCAGGGAAAACCCAACTCGGACCAGTGCATAGCGTACTGTGCCGAGAGACAAGAATTCGTGGGTAGAAAAACTATGTTGTGGCGTAGGATTTGAAATCTACCTAACGACATGAGTGGTAATCGAACCCACAGTGCACTATCCACTGGTCCACCGTGGCCCCTTCGAGCACTGACACTGGAAGTGGCTATAAAATTTCCCAGGGAAAACCCAACTCGGACCAGTGCATAGCGTACTGTGCCGAGAAACAAGAGTTGGTGGATTCGAGTCACACTCATAGCATGACCCTCATAGAAAAACTAGATTTTGGCGTAGCATTTGAAATCCACCCAAGCAGAAGTCAAGGCAAATAGTATTTCAGGCTGTGACCCGATAGGGTTGTTAAGGCCATATACTTATTATATGGCAATAACAACCCCATCGGATCAAATCCTGAAGCATTATTTTTCTTTATTTCTGCTTCCTTCACTGAAGAATTTTTTTTTTTACGTAGGTGGATTTCAAGTCCTACTCCTGAACCCTATCGGATCAAAGCCTGCAGCACTATTTGCCTTTATTTTTGGCTACCTTCACTGAAAATCTTTTTTTTTACGTGGATTTCAGGTCCTACGCCACAACCTAGTTATTCTAGTAGGGTCATGCCTAACGACATGAGTGGGACTCGAACCCACAACTCTTTTTTCGCGGGACAGTGCACTATCCACTGGTCCACTGAGGACCCTTCGAGCCCGGACACTGTACCGGCTATAAAATTCCTCAGGAAAACCCCGAACTCGGAGTTTAAGGCGTCCTTCGCGCGCCCTCGAGCTGGTCACCTGGTCACACCTATCAGCTGCCATCAGCCATGCTTCTTTTCATTTACTCTGCTCTCTTATCCCGAACTGTCAAAGCTGTCAAATGGCAAACGCCTACCCAAACTTTTCCCGGGTCCCCCCCGACTCCGCCGTGCCGCGTGTTGTTTGTCGTGAAATTTAACGCGTAAGTGGAAAAGCATAAAAACAACAACCAAAAAAAAATTTAGACAAAAAAAAAGTTGTAAAAATTATCAAAGAAAATTTGTACAACCACCGGAAAAAAATAGAAGCAGCGCAGCCGACACATTGATAAGAGCAGCGCGCCAATCCCAAGACTCAAATCCAATCTCTGAAAACGTCGGAGAGACCAAACGAAACGTGTAAATGGACTTTGGGTGCCCGTTGACTGACTGACTTATCCCACCCAACTACCATCCGTACCCGCACCCCGCCCCCCACTCATCACTCAGATGCAAAATGGCGATTATTCATAAATCATTAAACACCATTTGGCAATGCAGGCAGCAGGGGTTGGGGTTGGGGTTCGGTGGTCGCTGCTGCTGCCTTTCAAATTTTTATCGCTTTCCCAACAAAAACTGGCGAAGAAAAATTCCTAATGAGCCAGGAGAAAAGAAAAAAAAGATGGGAAATACCAAAATAAATGGCAGTAAAAAAAAGTTAAAAAACTTCGGAAAAAATCAAAGGCCGTTTCTGACCGGCAAACTGTGGTGTGTTGGCCGGGGGTAAATGGGCGTCGGGTGGGTTTTCCTATTTTTTTTTTATCAGAATTTCGCGGGCTTTTTAACAAGGCGACCAGGCATAAGGCGTACCCCCAGATCCCCGATCCCCAGCACAACCCACAGCCATCCTCCCATAACGCTGACTGGCGAAGACATTAAAAATTTTGTTTGATACTTTGGCGGCTGCTGCCGCTGCCTCTGCCGCCGTCGCAGTCGCAGTCGCTGTTCTGGTCGTTTGATTTCCGCTTCCGTTTGCCGTTGAGATTAAAAAACATTTTTCGTGCATTTTTTCCCTCGTTTCCCCGATGTTTTAACTACTCACAACGACGACGTCGACCGCCGCTGCCGCTGATTTTTTTACGTTTCGCTGGCTGCGCTTCTTCTATCTGCGTATCTGTGAGATACATTAAATTAAAAATTCATCTTTAATCAAAAATTATTGTTGGCATGCGCAAGACAAAGTACACGCCAAGCTGAAGCTGGAGCTGGAGTTGGGCGTGGAGCTGGAGCGGACCATTGGGCGTTACAGGAAGTTTGGATCAGACCGCAGCCCAACGGTGCTTAAGAGCCGGGCAAACATAGTTGACAATATATCAAAGTTTTTTGGCAGCCGGCGGCTTGTTGCCATCGCTCGATGGGATGGGATGCTGCTGGGGAGGGTGGGCAGGTGATGCCTTGTGGCGCCATATTGTAATTGCTGCTGTTTTGGTCAACTAGCGGCAAGACAAAGACTATAGATATATACCCAACAGATGCTCGACCGATAAACGCAGAGCAGAACGCTGTATGGAGGAAGCCAGCAGGGAAGCCAGCCGGGGCCAAGGATTTAAAGCTTTCATTACATTCAGCTCTTTGGTAACTACATATAAGATATATGATGAAGGGGCCTCGGTAGAACAGTGGATAAATCAAACCAGAGGTGCGAGTTCGAGTCCCGCTCATGTCGATAGGCTTGACCCTCCTAGAAAAACTGTGTTGATTTGAAATTCACCCATGTAAAAGAAGTTCTTCAGCAGAAGGCAGCAGAAATAAAGGAAAATTGTGCTTCAAGCTTTGACCCGATAGGGTTGTTATGGTTGTTTTAATGATATAGTGGTCCCATTCAACCGATTCCGACATATGTGCAGCGCTTTTACAAAATATGTCTATGTGGCAAGTTTCATTACGATAGTTGAGGGACTAGTCTGCATACATCTGATAGTTATAGATACACCCATAGATGGACAAGGCCCTATCTATTTATTTTTTTCTGATCATTTTAGTTTTAAATTTGTGGCGTCTATGACGCTTCCTTCATTGCATTACAAATTTTGAACAAAGCCAGTATATTATTTTATGAAAATTTTAATTCAAAAAGTAAAAATTTACCAAACTTTTTATTGAAGATTTTCAATATCTATATGCTCCCGCTTAAGGGCCTCGGTGGACCAGTGGATAGCACACTGTTCCGCCAAGCCAGAGGTGCGAGATCGAGTCCCGCTCATGCCTTTAGGCATGACCCCCCTAGAAAAACTAGGTTGTGGCGTAGAATTTGAAGTCCATTCACGTAAAGAAAGATATTCAGTGAAGAAAGCAGAAATAAAGATTAATAGAGCTTCAGGCTTTGATCCGATAGGCCACATAATAATAATAATAAGCTACAGTTATATCATTGGCCCAAACAACCCTTTCGGGTCACAGTCTGAAGCACAATTTGCCTTTTACTTCTGCTTCCTACACTGAACATTTTTTTTGCTCGGGTGGATTTTAAATCCTCCGCCACAACCTAGCTTTTCTAGAAGGGCTTGGCGGGATAGTGCGCTATACACGTGTCCATCGAGGCTCCTATCATGCTCCAGTTACTCACCACAGATATGGGTCACCGCATCCAACTCTAGACAAGCTTGAACAAATCCAATCTAGGTTGCTTGGGAGTTTGGACACGCCAAAACTTCGTTTTGTTTAGTCTTATCATTAAATAACAGTGTTATCTATATGATAAGAAAGCGCGATCCTTTCGAAATTTGGTGAAACGACAGATTAAAAAGAATTTTGAGTGCTTGTTAAATTTGAATGTAACAAATCGAAAAACATGGGATATTTGGGCAAAATAGATTTTAAGATCTTTGACAGTTATATGATGACAAAAAAGGCTGTGTGTCAACAATATGGAAAGTAATTAGCCTAGACGGATCTTCTATTAGCCTTGGAAAAAAGAATAATAAGCCCACATGGGCCTGAGATGACTTTACCTATCTGGGACTTTGACACCAGACTCTGAAATCTCGTAGGGGTCTCCTTCTATAAGATCTAAGCGTGCGACAACAGGCATTCCACGCGTTTGTGAGCTTGTCACTCACATATGAATTGTACAGGGTAGCTAAAAGTGTGTTAGTCTCCAGCTCTGTGTTGACTTAATTCGTGATTTGAATTTCGACTTTTGTGCTATTCAAAAGTAAATTATGTTCTTGTCATTGCCAGTTTAACTCACACCCTTTAATCTGGTATTGTGTTCCGTATAGAACAAGAAGTCGGGAGCTGATATATGTTAGACCAATGCCCAACCCTCCAGCCCTTCAGCCCCCTTTGGCTTTGAGCTAACGGGCCAAAGTGCGCCTGACTGACGACTGACGACTGACGACCGAAGACTGACGACAGTCGTCATATATCCAAACTAAATGTGTCACGTCCAAACAACAAAAATTTCATTTATATCTGCATATGGAAAAAATAAAATAAGCAATAAGAATGGAGAATGGAGAAGAAGAAGAAGAAGATGAAGAAGTCGCCTTGACTTGACTTGACTTGGGGGCTAAGCCTAGGTTTTTGGGGAGTGGAATTTGATGGGGGTTTATTTTAAATTCGAAGCAATTTGAGGCAAATGCATGCAGCAAGAGTCCCCTGCCCCAGCCCCCGGCCACATAATGCTGCACACCTATGGTTGATATGTGGGTCTGGAGTGCGGGGAGGTGGGTGTCAGGGGTGTTGGGAGGATGGGTGCAAAATTGTTACAAATTATGTGCAGCAGCAGCATAGACTGAGGCGTTGTCGCTGGCTTTGGCGTTGGTTTTTATACCCTGATCCCATTTGAAAAATGGGAAATAGGGTATTATAGTTTTGCTGGAATGTATGTAACAGGCAGAAGGAGGCGTGGCAGACTCCATAAAGTATATGTATACTTGATCAGGATCAATAGCCGAGTCGATATAGCCATGTTCGTCTGTTCATCTGTCCGTATGAACGCGCCGAACTCGGAAACTACAAAAGCTTTAGACTTCAAGCTTGGGATGAAGATCCGTGTATAGCATACGCAATGCAAGTTAGTTTCAAATTTCAGATGCCACAATAGGTTCATTACTAAAAACTGCAGAATGGAATTTGCCAAAATTTCGATACACCTCTCCATTGTCCCGGAAAGTGACAACATGTGCATAGCAGTCACAATTTTTATGTTGGGGTCATGATATTTGGTATGTGGGTGTCCACACAAAGAAGCATCCAAAATTTTTTTTCCATTTTTTCCTAATTTGGTCCCCCCGAAATTTGTTAAGTGCCTATAATGTCTACAATCCTTATCAAAATTATTCGAATTCCAGGATAAATATTTATAACAAGGTCATCAACCAATCCTAAAAATTTCAGAATGAACGGATCATAAACACCGATGCTATAAGACTCAGAAGTGTCCGAAAACGGGCTAAAATACCATAAGGTCAAACTTGCATTATGTCACCTGGCGGCTAAGCGTTTATAGTTAGGGACACAACATTCGGCATGTAGCTCCACATTGATGATGCACAAAAGCCTTTTCTCAAATTTCGAATGCCACGCCCCCCTCCACCGTAAATAAAAAACATTGATAACAGGTGCAATTTTTTGATTTAGAAGATTTTCAACACACGTATTTTGGAATGTATCTTGAACTTATATTGAAAGTTTCAAGTGGATCGGATTATAAACACAGAAGTTATTCGCAAAAGAGTGTAAAAATTCACCTATGGGGAAGGTGGCTGACGCAGCGCCGACTTCACCTCACGCTGTCTAACGGCATAAGTGTATATGTGTGTATGAGTGTTTCAGTGTGACTGTATTAGGCGAATGAAACGATATTGCTCGACTGGGATCAGGGTATACCCGCAGTCGAGCATTCTTAACTGCAACACTCTATCTTGTTCTAATTTTTTCTGTCAGCCTTTAACTCCTTTAGCTGCGTGCGGCGTTTTAAGCAGCCACATCCTGACACGCCCCAACGCCCATACGCCCACACGCCCACACGCCCTGCCGCACGCCTGCAGCTCTCTAACGGCAACAAATCAACGGAAACGGAAGTGGCAATGGAAATGGAAATGCTCAACAACGCAGCAAATGATGCGAAAGCGTCGCGACGTTGTCGCCATTGCCACGGAAAAAGGTGAAAAACGCGCTCAAAAAACGGCGAGAAAGACAACGCGGCGAAAAAAAATTATGATGAAAAATCACAAAAATGTTAACGTTAGTTACACACACACACCCACACACCCATACACACACTTATACACACACACACAGGGAGATAGCGAATGTGACTAACGTTATATTTCGAAAGGACTTTTGCATACGCAGCGTTGAGCAGCTTCCGCTCGAGGTAGCTGAGCTTCAAGATGTGTTAAGTTCCCACTGAACTCTGAGAGCTGAAGTAATTTTGAAAAATTCTAAAAGTATCTATGTTTGCCAGTATTTAAGTTTTTGACCCCTTAAGATTACATACCTTTTCGACCACAAAATAGAGTGATTTTCTTAACTGTTTTTAGAGTTCTCATTAAAACTTTATTGAAATAATATACATTGTACATGATACGAACGTATTCTCATAAAATTTTTATGCAAATGTATATAACAAACAGAATGAGGCGTAGCACACCCCAGAAAGTATATATATTCTTGATCAGGATCAATAGCGGAGTCGATTTAGCCTTGTCCGTCTGACTGTCAGTCCTTCCGATCGTCCGTTTGTCCGTCCGTCTGTCCATCCGTCCACTCGTCCTTCAGTCAGTCCCTCCGTCCGTATGTCTGTCCGTCCGTGTTCTAAGTTTCGTGATTACCACGACCCCTTCGCCCGAAAATCCACAAATTCGATTCGCGATAAAATGGTCGTAACTTTGGCATTTGTAGAGCTATCGGCTCCAAATTTGCTATATTGAGTCACAATTAGAAACTGCAGAATGGAATTTACAGAAATTTTGATACACCCCTCCATTTTCCCGGAAAGTGATAAATTGTGTATAGCAACCTTAAATCTTATGCAAGAGTCATGAAATTTGGTATGTGGGTCCCCATAGATACCATGCAGAAAGTGCCATCGAAAATATATATACAGTTTAAAATAATAAAAAAATGTGTTTTTTTGATTTTTTTTAAGTCCCAAAAAGGTATGTATTCTCTTAACTTTAGTTTTGCTGTGCACATTGCAGCTTCTAAGTTTTGGTTCGTAAAACTTAAAGTATCAATCAATCAATGACTTCATCATTAAAATTTTCGTAAGCCTTCATAATAGTTGCATACTATCCAAAATTTTCGTACATTTTCTGTTATGTTTTCAGTCATTTACGCCGCATGCAACTACTTTCTGTGAAAGACTCAAAGCTAAAAACTGTTTTTTCCCAACTTCCTGTCAACTGGCTATGCTTAACTTTCTTTCCTCCTCTGCTCTTCCCCAACCAACATCTACTCTCTCTTTCTCTTTCTGTCTTTCACTATATATATCCCTCTCCCCCCGCTCTGTTCAGCTTGACGCTCATATTTTATGCACTGCAAATTCTTTTGATTTATGTTAATTTGAATAAGTGCGCACCATCTATTTTTTGTCACCAACTCATTGCTGGGCACGCCTTCAAGCCTTTACGCCTACACACGCCCCCCTATACGGCCCCGACTCCGACCCGCTGTCAGACCCATACGTAGCTCTAGACCGACGGACCGACCGCCCAGCCCGCCCGTCTCCAACTGCCCCAACCACCTGCTTTACTTCCGTCATGCGTTTTGCAGTTGGCATCGCTTTTTTCCTCTCGCCAACATCGCGCAGTTCCACTTCTTACGGCTCTTCATCATCGTCATCAGCATTGCTTTCTTTCGCCTGGCTTTGGCGGCCACCTGTCCTACAATCCTTCCTGTTCCCGGCCCACTCCACGCTCCATTTCTTGCAGTTCTCCATTTCGTTTCTGCCACGTTTCATTTTGTCAACGGCGCGTGAAAAAATCTTTTGATAAAACGCAAATAGTTTGTTTTATGCACCCTGCCAACTAACCGGTTCCTTTTACTATTTTAAACAGTTTGCAGCGTCCCAGATGTGGTAGATAGTTGTATGATATGGGGTTGTAGCGTAGGACTTGAAATCCACCCACTGAACAAAATGTTCTTCAGTGAAGGAAGCAGAAAGAAAGGGAAATTAATGCTTCAGGCTGTGACCCGATAGGGTTGTTATAGTCATATTATTAATAAGTTGTATGATATATAAACAAAAAAAAAATAGTGGTTATAACAACCCTATCGGGGTCACAGCCTGAATCACCTATTTGCCTTTATTTTTGGCTACCTTCCTTGAAGAACTTTTTTTACTTGGGTGGATTTCAGGTCTCACGTCACAACCTAGTTTTTCTCGGAGTGTCATGCTTATAGACTTGTGTGGGACTCGAACCCACACCTCTTGTTACGCGGGACAGTGCATTATCCACTGGTCCACCAAGTATGATCTATACAATCTGCTAAAATGTACCATATAAATCATAAATTAAACATTAGCAGTAGACGAGAGATCATTTACTTAGTTTCCATACTTAGTTTCATGGAATCTGAATGGAGGATCCGGATAACTCCTTTTTGAGCCTTTTTACAGTCCGGGAATCTGAACATTAGATTGATCTCCTGAACAACCGTTGACACAGTTAGTTATTGTTGTATGTGAAATGGAACTAAAAGAATCATTTATAAAATAAGATACCCTTTGTAAACTTTTAAAATTGATAACAGCAGCTACTCCGTATACATTTTTCTCCGACTTAGTTGTAATCTTAAACTCATCCACCATCTTAATTTCTATTTTTTTGTTCAATAGATGCCGTCTCCAAATCTATCAAGGAATATCGACACTATTCCCGATAAGAACACCATTGCTGTTCCCTTATATGTTCCATCTTAATATTCACGGATTTCCAACAAGCTTTATCTACTGACCAAATTATCGCAAAATAATGATGTTGTGTACAATGATTATAATTTTATATGATTATTTTTATATTATTAGTATACATAGATGAATCCAAAGAAACAGCTGGATTCTGCTGATAATAATCACTACGGCTCTAAAATACTGTCCAAATATTACGTTTAATATTATTATTATATTATAACAACCTTATCAGGTGCTTCCTTGACTGAAGAACATTATTCCTATTCGAATCCTATGCCACAACTGTCTCGACCTGTGTGTGACTCGAACCCACACGTTTTGTTTGGCGGTACAGTGCGTTATACACTGGTCTGTCGAGGCCCCCCTTTTAATATGTACTATATATTTTATCAATTTCTTGGCCAACTTTCATGACAATCGGATGTATGAATGAAAAAAAGTGTTTCCACCCTTTTTAAGCTACAAAAAAAGGAAATTTCCATATATTTTACATACTATAAAATATACTATGAAAGACTAATGAAAATTTAAGAAAGCTAATATATATAAATAATACAAATTAACAAGAATTAAAGATATTTAAATGAAATTTGATGCATAAACCTTAATCCAAAAAATCGAAAGCTGATTTTAATATTTTTTTTCTTCTCTTTTATATGTATATATAGCAGTAGTAGCCTGTTAATCAAATCAGTGTTCATAATGGGAATAGAATTTTTAATTCGAAAATTGTTTAAACACAACTTAATATCTGCTCGTGATTAAGTACCCGATAAGCCAATCGAAAGAGCTTTGGGTTTCTTATGAAACTTGGGACAAGAGCGCAGTATTCTAATTAAAGTATCTTTGGGTTTTCCGGAGTTGGTCACACTTTGTGTATTGCCTTGCAGGTTGGTAAATACGTGATTGATAAATATAAGATATTTTATTGTGTCTACAAAGTTTGTCTAAAAATGGATAATCAAGGCAGCAAAAATCGTAAGTGCAAAACAATGTTATAATTTTCGAAAATTGAAAACAATATGTTTTTTAACAAATCTTATATACCATAGATGCCGTTGGCTGGAGCAGATTTGCCAATGTCTAATGAAGGCAAGTTTCTAAATTGTGTTTCCTTTTTCCCTTATTGATAATCTAAAATTATAGCATCTGGAGAACTAGTGCCAGCTGTGCGTGAAATGCGGGTAAATTTTGTCTTTGTAATTTTCTGAAATTTACTAAAAATGATATATTTTTGTTATTCCAAGGGACGTCTCTGCAAAGTGCCGCAGGCGCATCATCTCGTTATGACAAGGATAGAAACGCAAACTTTGGCCTGATTGAGGTTTTAACACGGGGGTTAGAGGATCCTTCTAAACCTTTAGTTACGGAGAACAATTGTTTTGCACGTAAACTCAAACTTGAGAAAATATTGGCTGCCTTTCATAAGGAAAGATCGTTATTCGTTGTGTTGGAGTTCGAAAGTCAAAAGTTTCCCGAAATTATTAACAATGATGAAATGAAGCTGCATGCCCCTGAGAAGGTCATAGAATATTACGCTGCAAAGATCAAGTGTGGTTATCTTAGTGATATTGTTGAAAAGTGCTTTTAGTAATATGTATTTGTATCATTTCAATACAATTTTATTATATATGTGCATTTCATAGCATAGTGTTTTACATTGTATATTCCAAATTCCAGTAGGATTGGATAATAAATAGGGAAATGTAACGATATAAAAGTTTTTATAATTATATGGTCATAACAACCCTATCGGGTCAAAGCCTAAATCACCATTTTTCCCGCATTTCTACTTCTTCCACTGAAGAACTATTTATTTGAGTGGGTGGATTTCAAATCCTACGCTAAAACCTAGTTTTTCTAGGAGGGTCATGCCTAAAGGCATGAGCGGGACTCGAACCTCGCACTTCTTGGCGGGACAGTGCTCTATCCACTAGTCTACCGAGGCTCCCAAAGTAAAGAACAAATTTCGAAAATTTCAGAAAGCTTGCATCATAAATACGGAAATGGAACGATATAAGAGTTACCGAAGAAATAAAAGTATGAAATCTTATTTTCGAACCGGCACAATTGGCAATATTTTTATTATTATATGGCCATAACAACCCTTACGGATCAAAACCTGAAGACCTATTTTCCTCTATTTCTGCTTCCTTCACTGAAGAACATTTTTATGTGGGTGGATTTCAAATCCTACGCCACATCCTAGTTTTTCTAGAAGGGTCATGCCTAAATGCATGAGCGGGACTCGAACTCGCACCTCTTGTTTGGCGGGACAGTGCGCTATTCACTGGATCACCGAGGCCCCCAAGGCAATGTCTTACATATGGTGAATATGTAAGGCTTAAACGCCACAGTTCACCTCCCTCTACCAAATTCACGGTCCACTAGCCAAGATTTTCCAGCACTCGCTCTAAGCTAATAAGCCAACCACTTTGCCAGATCCGGAGACCACACAGAATGCGGTCCATGAAATGCGGAAATCAGATTTGCGCCTAACTTTTCTACATCCTCGTTGTTTTTTTTGTTGCTTGATTTGTTAGCATAACAATGGCAAAGGATTACGGCAGGACATGCGTGCCAGTCTATCAAAACTAATGTCGAATTGTCTGTCCTTCGGAGAGTGTGCGTCTGTGTTTGCAATTCGTATTCAAATCTTAACGCCCGCTGGGCAGAGCTATCGCTTTCTTGGCACACAAAAACTACCCAACTCTTTCCCGATCCCCAGGACTTCAATCACATCACTTGCTTTTAAAGTGTGTCAGTTCCTTCTGATTTTATTTGTTTTGGACGCATCCTTTGGACCGTTCGACTTCCTCTTTTGAGTCCTGACAGAAATGTTGAATTTTTATTGTTCGTGTTTTTTCGGGGCGGGGGCCAGCGGGCGGTCGGCATCTTCAACTCTTTTGGGTTTTCCGTGGTTTTCCCTCTTCAACTCTCCGGCGCTGACTTTTACACTTTTCGACTTTTCCCACATGTCGTATCAGCGGCTTTTCCCGCGTGGCCTTCGCCCGTTCGCCCGTACTCTCTGTCTCTCTCTCACTTTCTTCGACCTTTTACCGTTCGTCGCTTATATTTGCGGCACTTTTTGCCCCTTTTTTTTACCGTTGCTTTCTGCTGCTGCATTGCGCGATTTTCAACGCATGGCCGCAGGGGTTATCTCCCTCGCGTTTTGCCAAACTCTTCTTCCGCCCCTTGCGCTGGGCTTCGTATTATTTCGCATTTAAAAATAGATTTGCATTTCTGTTTAAATTTCTCCGACTCTACAACTCTCCGGCTCTCCCCCCTCTATGTGTGTGGCGTGTCCAATTGATTTATGGTTTTTGTAAATAACAAAAAAAAAAAACTGAAAAAAATGGTAAAAATTGCTCGGAAAGGTTGCGCCGCGGGGCGGTTCAAGGCACCAGGAAGGGGGTAGCTATGTCCTGTGTGCTCTACCTTACTCTCTCTCTCTCTCTCTCTCTCTCTCTCGTACTATCATTCCCTCTCTCTCTATCTCTCCGGTTCATTGTTGCGGTTACTTTGCGGTTGCTTTTTGGCGCGTTTTTTGCGTTTGTCCGTTTCAACAACTTGCCACTACGTTCCCGGTTCCCAGTTCCCGGTTCACGGCCCGGTCCGTGCCATTCCGCCGGAGTTTATTGACTTTTCAACTGATCCTTTGGGTGTAATTGTTGTTATTGTTTGCATTTTTAAACTTGGGCCGCCGGTTGATGCTGATGGACTCTGATAGGAGACGCCTCTTAAGTGCCAACCGGACTCCGCTCAAGAAACAAATATCGTTCTGAACCCGCGCCGAGCTATAAATAAATGTTGACAAAGGACAAATAATATCATAAAAGCGAAAGCCGAAGCCAAAACAAATGTTACCAAAAGTGTAATTTAAGCAAAAGGAATTTATAATAATCTATAATCTAGCTATATCTACAGCCTTGCTCAGTCAGCGCATTGTCAGTCAAAGAACATTACATCCTAAGAGTCTATGAGGGAGCCAACTGATGCAATTCAATTTGAAGCTGAAGTTTGAAATGTAACTCAAAAGTATCTTCCAAAATGGTCTAGAAGAAACAAGATAGAGTGCTCGATTGCGGGGTACCCAGTCCAGTATACCGTTGCATTCTCCTATTAAAGTTACACAGACACTCACACACATGCCCTTTCATTTTCAACTTTTGCCATTTTAGCCCGTTTTCAGCCAATTCTGCGTCTTATAACTTCGGTGTTTATAATCCGATCGTTCTGAAATTTGCAGGATTGTTTGATGCCATAATCATTATTATATATTGCGAAATAAGAGTGAATACAATAAGGACTGAAGAAAATATAAGCACTTATTTAATTTAGGGAGGACTAAAATGTCATAGAAAGAAATGTTGTATACCACTTTGTGTATAAAATCTATGGGCACTTACATAAGAAATACCATGACTCTAGCATAAAAATTGCGGTAGTTACGTTCATTTCGTCACTTTTCGGGAAAATAGAGGGATGTATGAAAATTCCATTCAGCAGTTTTCGATCATGACCCGAATTTGATGTCGATTACTCTATAAATGTCGAAGTTATGGCCCTTTTATCAAAATACGAATTTATCGATTATCGGGCGAAGGAGGCGTGGCATCCGAAATTTGAAACAAACCTCGTATTGCGTTTGCTATACGAGGATGGATTTTCATGCCAAGCTTAAAGTCTGTAGCTTTTGTAGTTTTTGAGATCGGCGCGTATATACGGACGGACAGACGGACTATTGATTAAAACAAAACTATTATACACTTTTTCCCATTTTAAAATAGGATCAGGGTATAAGAATAAACTGATCTTAATTTTCAAAAAATTTCTATATGTCATAATACCCACTTTTTCTTTGCTGTGACTTTATATTAGACAATCAATTTCTTATTGGATTTCTTGACTTACTCAAAGCTGACCAGAAACTGATCGACATGTTTCAGAAAACAAAGTCTCTCTTTAGTCATCATTTTAGTAACTACGGCCAGGACACTAACTAAAAAATCTTAATCTGGGCGAAATCTCAGATATTAAAATACCTCATACGAGTATTAAATCATTGATAGCCTCAAGTGTACGGAGAATTGAACAAAAAATCATCCTTTTCCAAGATATTGTGAGTTACCATAGATTAGCACTGACAAGACTCGATTCGCACAACGAATTGCTTTTCCTTCCGCACACAGTCCCGATTTGACAACCCGGGAGATATTATTTTGGAATCAAAAATTTAGAACATACTTTTCCTCTTTTCAATACTTGATACTATACATTTTTTTTACCGCAAAATGCCAGTTAATGCATCCAAAATCATGGTTTTGGAGTTAACTACTTCATCATTTCCGAAGAAAGTACTTCGAAATTCCTTTTTAAGAAATTTAAAATTGTATTGTTTATCAAATTAATAGTAGCCACAACAATCCTATCAGGGCACAGCCTGAAGCACTATTTTCCTCTTTTTAAAACGCGAGGGTTGCTATATATATTACTATCCTTTGCAGGTTTTTGACTTATGAGGCGCCAATAGTCATTTGCATTACAAAATTTGGTAGATTTCGATATAGACGTACGTAGAAAATTGTGCTCTATCTGGCACCGTGAAATAACTATCCTATCTTCTATTAATATTATATGGCCATAACAACCCCATCGGGTCAAAGCCAGGAGCACTATTTTCCTTTAGTTTTGCTTCCCTAACTGAAGAACTTTTTGTTTCGTGGGTGGATTTCAAGTCCTACCCCAGAACCTAGTTTTTCTAGGAGGGTCATCGAACTCACATCTCTTTTTTGGCGGGACAGTGTGCTATCCACTGGTCCACCGAGGCCCCTAATACCTAATACCTATCCTTTCCTATCTTCACTTTCCTTGAAATAACTTCAGATTCAAGTTAAAAATTTAGGTTTTATGTCTGTTCCTTTGTTAATATAACTATCAGACTTGACTGTTCCATGCCTGGAACAGTGGAATGAAACAGCGTAGCTTCAATTTCACTGTTCTTACAGCATAATTATGTGATTTGCCATAAAACAAGTGAGCCCCACAATTCATACCACTCAAAATAAAAAAAAACAGCTCCGCGTATAAATTGCTATAAAAAGTAGACCCCCCTAACTCGAGACCCCCACCAGAAAAACAGCACAATGAGTAGAAAATACACAAATAAATTGATGTCATTTTCGTTTTCGTTACGTCTCAAATGGAATTAGTGGAATAAAAAAAAGATATATATACATATATATAAGAGGAAGGAACCGAAAAGAACGAGTCGATGCAAACGACAAATCCAAACAGACCCCAAGCACAAAGCCGCCCGCCCACATCAACCGAGGCGGCAGCTACTACAACAACTAAGGATGCTCCAAGGATGGAAAAAATAAGGAATACAAAAAAAAAAAGGAATACCAAAAGAACAAGGCGGGCCGTGGGGCGGGGCGTGGCGGGGGCGAAGCAGACGGCAATGAAAACGCAGATAAACATATTCGCGAATTTGTTATTATCAGAAAAATATTGCGCAAATAAATGTTGACTAAGGAGAGGCCTGGAGGAGGCGGGCTTAAATGGGTCTAACGTATGCAAAATATTTGGGAGTGTTGTGTGTGGGTGTGTGTGTGTGGAATGGGATGGTATGGAACGTGTGTGTGTGTACCGTTAATTCCCAGGCGACTGCATGTGACGCGTTTTGCATGCGGTTTTCGCGCGTCTTAGCAGAGTATTGGGTTCTAGGGGGTGTGTGTGTTGTGGGGGGTGTGTGTGATGGGTGTCTGGTGGGGCGTGCCAGTACCAGGTGTGGTTGGGGAAGGGCGGCAGGCGGTGGGTTGTCGCGGAGGTGGCGCAAATTAGTTAAAAAGCCGAGCAACACAATCAAAGATCAAAACTTTTTGATAGGCAAATGGTTTCGTGTCTCGAAGTGTGTGTGTTGTGTGTGTGTGTGTGTGTGTGTGTGTGTGTGTGTGTGTGTGTGTGTGTGTGTGTGTGTGTGTGTGTTTGCTCTTGATGCTTTTATTGCCCCGATTGTTGTAACTGTAACTTGACTTTTAGACGCTTTACCGTTTGGTTCTTCCCATTGTTGTCAGAGTTTAATGACAGCCTGTCGACCCTGTCCGCCCGTCCGCCCGTCTGCCCGTCTGCCAGTGCTTGATTTGACTTGGCTTTGATAAGCAACTCTTAAGTCGCTTTAAATAAAAAAGAAAGTATCAAAATTGATAGGCTTACGCAATGGTATATGGCAGCATGGGGAATACGCCTTAATGACATGCTGAGGGGAGTATTTCCCAGCTCAACCCACATGCTAAATTGTGACTTTTTATCCATACCAAAGCAATCATTTCGCTTTATAACTGATAAAAACATTTTTAAAAACAGTTTATTTTTGGCAGATGCTTAAAATTAACAATACTTATATCCTTATATGGTATCATATTATATTACATTTATTAATATTTCTTCGACAGACTGTCAAAACTTCCAAAACACTCTGAAAATGGCCAAAATTCGGTGTACATTCTATATCTGCTTGCCGAAAAAGTAATTCACCATGGCACATATAAGCTAAATTGGATAAGTGGTTTAATATAATTGCTGAAGAGGTACGGCATAACCGAAACCCTATGGTAATACCTCGGCACCTGTCTATACCTCATAAGATACAGACAAACGTTAGCTGACTGCAACCGTGTTTTAAAATCTAGCTTCTTCTTCATTAATGTCTTGATAAAGTTTTATTTATTTAGTTTAGGGAGGACCAAATTCGGATGGAAAAAAATTTGGGATGCCACTTTTTGCATGGTATCTACGGGCATCCACATACCAAATTTCATGACTTTTGCTTAAAAGCTATGGCTGCTATACACATTTCGTCGTTTTCCGGTAAAATGGAGGGGTGTATCAAAATGTTCGGAAATTCCATTCTGCTGTTTCTACTCATTAACTTATATACTAAATTTTGTGTTAATAGCTCTATAAATGTCAAAGTTATGGGGTCTTATTTGAAAATCGAATATCGAATTTATCGATTATCGGGCGAAGGGGGCGTGTTATAATCAAAATCTCAGAACTGGATATGTGTATTGTACACACGGACCTTCATGCCAAGTTTGAAGTCTCTAGCTTTTATAATCTCGAAAAGTAATGCGTTCACAGGGAAGGACGGGCAGGGCTAAATCGACTCTGCTATTGTTCCTGATCAAGAATGTATATACTTTATGGGTCCTGCCACGCCTACTTCTGCCTGTTACATACCAATTTTCAATTGGGATCAGGGTAAAAATAGTTTTGAGCTCATGACTTTGGAAATATTTTCTGGCGGGATTTGGTGTACTTCGCCGACATTGGAACACTGCAGATCCTACTCAAGATTTTTGATTGGGAAAACCTTATTTGTCCTATTTGTTTTTGTATATAACCACTTTGTCAAATTGTAACATTCACTTAGATTTCTTTAATCCCTAACGATTCTCCAAAACAATATTTATAGTTGAAGTATCACCATGTTAGGATTTGTTGTAAAGCATTTAATGGTTCAGGAATACCTCGAGCAGGCTGTTCTTTAAAAGAAATGGGGCATATGAGAAATAAATTATTACTGAAGAACAAGTTGAGTTTCATTGCTCCAGTATCTGGTATATTTAAGAAACATTTGAAATAAAGAACCGGTCCTCGAAGAGAGTACAAAAGTTGTCTTAATTTCGCAGCTACCTTAATATGAAGAGCAATTATAATAACAATAATTGACAAATTTCAGAAATTTCCGACTTTACAAATTAATTTGCAACGTGAAATATATTCAAATGGGCGCCCGGAAAAAATTTTGTCGTTTGTTTTTCTTCCAAGTTTTTGCCCGACATTTGCATATCAATTGTGCGGAGTGCGGAGCGCGGAGTGGGCCATAAAGGAGAATCGGTAGGCATGGATGGAGGATTACGGATTGCGGAGCAGAAATAGATTAAAAATTCGACACTAATAGAGAAAATTAAGTTAAGCGCTGGAACGAGCGCAACTTATCAGGCTCGGCTTTGGATGTGGATGCGTCGGAGGCGGCGGCGGCGGCGGCTGTGGCCCATGAGCGTTGCCCTGGCCATTTCCCCAGCCGTTCGCGTCCGCGTCCGCGTTGGTGTTCCCATTTCCGTTTTCGTCCAGATTCGGTGATTTGCATGCTTCATTAGCGGCGCCCAAAAGTGGGCAGCTCAGAATTAAAAATAATGTTAATTGCGACGCGACTCGCTGCGTTCATCCATAATCAATTTTGGCCGCTGGCCAGGCACACGCCCACTTGGAGGAAAAAAAGTGGGGAAAAAGCGGGAAAAAATTAAAAATAAAAAAATATGACATAAAATTTTTCATTTCCTTGAGAAAAGCGCGTTAAAATCGACAAAGAGGCGAACGGTTGGGCGGCTGGTCGGGCGGTTGGTTGGTCGGTCGGGCGTAGAGATGTGCGGCATGCGATTCCCAGCGGACAGGTCCCTGGCGGCGTCGAACTTTGGCAATGAAGTAGAAAATGAAGTGACGCCCCGACATGCCACGCCCAGCAACCCCCTACGCCCCAAAACGGTGCTGAATGTATTCATCAATGCAATACATTTGCATATTCCGGGCGTAAAAATTAATCACTAATTTTAATACGCAACGCGGCGGCAGCGGCAGCGGCAGCGGCAGGGCGTGGCAGTTTGGTTGCCACACGGGGGCGTTGGGCTGGTGGGCTTCTGGGTGGGTGTGGCACTGCTCGAGTGCCCCTTAAACTTGTTAAGTGGGCAACACTAATGTAGCAATTTCAAAATTGATGTTGTTCTTGTTGCGGGTCGAACAACCGAAAAATGACGGAAAAAATAAAGAAAAACGCAGGAGGAGAGAAATAAGAAGAGGAAGAAGAGGAAGATGAAGACAAGGTGGAAGTTTTGCCTCCGTGGTACCCCCGCCTCGTCAGGATGTACAGCCCGAAATGTAAGGTAAACAAATTGCGCAATGAGGCGTTGTCATTTATAAGGACAACGAAGCCAACGAGGACGAACGAGCGGCCAGCCAAAGATATTTCCTGTTTCCGTTCTCCACTCTCCACCCTCCCCATCCCCATCCCCATCCCCATGTTGATCCGGGGAGGGAGAACTGAAAAAAATAATAATAAAAAATAAATAAATGGAAAATGAGAAAAAAGCAGAGCACTGCAAAGCGAGCTACATAAAAATGGACACTACAAGGCCACCGTAGAGTGGGACAGAGAGATAGAGCATCTATATAAAAAATGGCAAAATGGGAAAAATGCGTTGAAATTGTTGTCTATCGAAATGCTTGGCCACATTTCACCTGCAGCGTTTTGTTACCGTCGTCGAGGCACCTCCATTAAAGCTAATGGGAAATTTGCTATAATTTGATTTCGACATCTGCCCAGCGGGTTCCGAGCGAAAGGCACTGTGCGGTGGGCAGGGGCGTTGGCTATCGGAACTCTCTGACAAATGGAAAATTAGTTGATGTTCTATCAGCAATCGCAGTGGTCTATAAAGAAAACACAACGAGTCAATGGACTTTATGAGTTAATTTGAAGCCAGCTGTGGCGTGTTAAGGAAAAATAGCCAAAAACAAGATAGAGTGCTGCAGTCGAGAGTGCTCGACTGCGGGTATACCCTGAACCCAGTCGAGAAATACTGTTAAATTCGTCTAATTCGGTCACACAGACACATATACACACTTACACCCTTAGACAGCGGTCTCTGAAGTCGTCGCTGCGTCAACCGACTTTCCCATAGGTGAATTTTTACACTCTTTTGCGAATAACTTCTGTGTTTATAATTCGATAAACTTGAAACTTTCAGGGTAAGTTTGAAATACAATCCAAAATCCACGTGTTCTGAAAATCTTGTTTTAAATCCAAAAATTACACCTGTTATAAAATTTATTTGATTTCCGGGGGAGGGGGGCGTGGCATCAAAAATTTGAGAAACTGCTTTTTAAGCGTCATCAATGTGGAGCTGCATGCCGAATTTTGTGTCCCTAGCGATAAACGTTTAGCCTACAGGTGACATAATGCATTTTTCACCTTTTGGCATTTTAGTCCGTTTTCGGCCACTTCTGAGTCTTATAACTTCGGTGCTTATGATCCGATCGTTCTGAAAATTCTAAGATTGGTTGATGACATCGTCATTAAACTCTACTCACCTTCAGCCCTTTTTAAAACGAATTTAAAAGCAACTAAAGTTGTTTTTTTCAAAAATGGAATAGCAGTCACAGAATGTCGAGAAAAAGGAATGCTAAGGAGTATATGATAGTCTCATTTTAGGTATTAATAATCAGATTAATTTTTTATTCAGTGAAGGAAGCACAAAAATAGACAAATAGTGCTTTTGGCTTTGACTCAATGGGGTTGTTATGCCATATAATACTAATTAATTGTTTATTTTGGCTTATTATTTTAGAGAATAAAAAAAATGGGGCCTCGGTGGACCGCCAAACAAAAAATGTGGGTTCGAGTACCACTCATTTCGATATGCATGAACTTCGAAGATAAACTAGGTTGTGGCGTAAAAAAAACACTAAAAAAGACTGAATGAGGCAAACATAAAGACAAATAATGCATCAGGCAGTGGCCCAATTGAGTTGTTACAGCCATTAAATATAAATATATATATTTTAGAAAATATTTCTACTTCTAATTTTGTGCCATGGGGGCCTCGGTGGACCAGTGGATCCACTGTGCCGCCAAACAAGAGGTGCGAGGTTCGAGTCCCGCTCATGTCGATAAACATGACCCTCCTAGAAAAACTAGGTTGAGGCGTAGGACTTGAAATCCACCGACGTAAAACAAGTTCTTCAGTTAAGGAATGCAGACATAAAGAAAAACAGTGCTTCAGGCTTTGATTCGATGGGGTTGTTAAAGCCATATAATAATAATAATATTGTGCCACACATTCATCTTCTTCTTATACCAGGCCAAATTTGCACCCCTTCCAAAGTCACATATCATATTCATAAATATCTTTCCATGCTAAGTGAACTGAGGTTCCCGAGAAGTGGATAATGCAACCGAACCGAAAAGTACACACAAAACAAAAGGAAAGGAAAAAAAAAGGAAAGGAAAGAAAAAAAGACAAGCAAAAAAACG